>APFE030743283.1:32190-75119 GCA_000404065.3 Pinus taeda | reverse complement strand
GGGCTTCTATGGGGCACAACAGTAACAATATGGGCACTACATGGGTACATCAATATAATAAGGGGGTTGTAATAATAACAATAAGGGGTTACACTAGTAGTATAGGGGCCTAACAAAATTTTTGTGGTATTTTTTTAGCAGGTGTTCCATATTTTGTTGTTGAATAGGAGAGATAAATTTTTAACGTTCGCATAGTTTTTATTCATTACTATTCCTCATGCGAATATCTATTTCTATTGATGGTTTGTAATATGAATCCTATTTTTCATTGACTATTAAGTATTTAAAAAAGGGTGAGTGTTGAGGTAAGTATCGATTATTTCTTATGATAGCATTTTTATTGTTAGTAGGGGTAACCAATCGGTTGATGAAACATGCATAACTTCTTGTATTTTTGTAATTCGTAGTGACTGGTTCATAAGTGGACTATGAATAATGCTTTGCTCCAAATCTTTACTCTTTCATCCCCTGTATTCTCTTGTGACTCAATCTGACATAGTCCTGGGTGCTTGTATTACTAGATCAAACTACCGATTGTTCCCTTATCTCATTATGCAAAGGTTATTTTGTTCTTATCATCTCTCATCTAGGTTGAGTTGAGGATTAGGGTTGTTTATTCTAATATAGGTACTACATGGGGTAATATTAAGTACATTCATTCGAGTATAAGGGAGAATTATTTTCAATTAATTTTTTTGTATTTGATATTATTGTTGCATTTAATTTATTCGAATTTGTGAAAGAATTGTTGTATGTGTGAATCATTTCATGAAGGGTGTGGTGATAGTTTGATTGATTGGTACTTTTCTAGGATTCAACTCAACATTTTGATTTTATTTATTGTGCCTTCCACACATATACTTGTAGACATAATGTATGTATGGTTGGAATATTGAAGGAATGTATTTGCAGTGAGATCTTTCGTTAATGCATGTGATGCACTGGATCACAAAATCACTTAATTTATTTTACTTTGTTAATGACTATTTGATTTTGAAAGTTTTTTCCATATTGAATATCGATGGAATTTTACTTATTTCTAATAAGCTTCCCTCTTTTTCTATAGATGAATATTGGTTAAAGGAGTGAAACTTCAAGTAGAGTTCTTGTTTTAAGTTTATACGATCGAAGAATTGTTTATGATTTGATTTGGTTTAAGTGAAATTTGATAGGGTACAAAGTCTCTATGGTACATACAATACTACACCTTGAAGTTAACTATTTCGGATTGATAAAAATAAATGTTGGGTTAAATACAAACCAATACTACAACCAACATATATGATTATCACGTGTTTACATGATGTCTGTCTATTGGTAACTATTCACACCTTCTACTACATTACAACAATACTCTATAATCCTACAACTAATTGTTTTTCCTCACCCATATTATATAATTACAATGCTTAGTTATATATAAAAAAAGGAAGAATTGTCTTCTTTTCTTTAATAAGTATCACGATACATTATGCATTAGACATAAATTTATACCTGATTCTCTAGTTAATTAAGTCTTAAAATTATGCAAATTTTCAACTCGGATTTAGCCACCATTTTTTTCATTCCTTTAATCAGGAATTCCACTAGAAACAAAATATTGTTATTCTATGCTAATGTTGCTAGCATGATTACATTCAAGGAAAAATTAAAGATTCCCTCAACATAAAAATCATTAGGAACATATACGAATCAAAAACATATTGAGATTGAATGTGATAGTCGGTCCAATGGGAACCTTCATCGTAGTTACAGACATAAGTCAACGGAATGGAAATAACTGTACCAACATTAAAGAATATACCCTCTTTATGTTTCATCACCTTTTTCGTTCAAAAATATTATCTAGAGATATTTACTTGAATAGGAACTTGTCCTTGCCCAAAGGGATTGACTATTTATATTTTTTTTTTACTACTAGTTACTTCCAACTTTCTAGTCTTTTACTAATCCCATCAATTATGTTGAAAGGGGTGAAACATCATATCCTAAGTGCATATATGTATACTTTCCCTCTTTGAAAGGTTTGGCAAGTGTTGTTTCCTTTATTATTATTCTTACCTCTTAATCTTCTATGATATCAACAATAATTTTTGTTAATGTTTCAACTCTAGATTAGTTCTTAGGACTTAGAGTTGAACCTATAATTGTGATACGACTTGTCACATCACATTCCTCGTACCATGTACTTGAAATGAAGATCACTTCAACTTAGTTTAGTTCAGTTCTTATGAATTATACCTCCTATTTCCAAAGTGGATCTGATGCCACTTTGTCACAACCCCTTGCAAAAATCAATAAAAAAAGAACAATGATGTTTACATAGGATCATTTTTTTTAATCAAAGGCTTATAAACTGGAACTAAAGAAACAAACTCACTTTTATTTAAAAAACTTCTAAAACATATTGTATTTATCCGTAAGAAAAAAAATTCCATCCTCTCTTATCTAGAGAATATGTTAAGGAAATTAACAAAATAATTTTTCGACAACTAAATTCCTAAATACAATACATTCAAACGAGGATCTTAGTATACATAGTTGACACTCTAACAAAAAACTGTAGTATTGCAAATATTCAATTCAAATCATAAGATTAATTTATGCATCCCCTTTTTTAACATTGATATACATATTCGATTCGATACAATAATCTTAGGCTACTTAACCTTGCTAGGTGATTCCAAATATTCTTCGTTGTGATTGAACTTAGAGTCAAATCACTCTATGTACTTTATTAAACTTGATTATGAAACATGTATGTGAATAATTCACAAGGGATGGATTGTTTATTCCCCTTCCAATTTATCAATGTTCATTATTATGCCTCTTTATAGTTGACATATGCCATTTATGGTGACATTCTTAGCTTAAGGTCTTAGGGCTGATCTTTCTAGATCTATAGTTGTCCATCTCGAAATCCCCATGAGATGACATCAACCTTGACATAAATTAGCATTATGGTAAATGGGATCCTAGCCTTACATCTTTCATTGAGGAAATATGATGGTCACAATTAATGGAGTTGGTTCTAGAGTAATTACCTCAAGGATTGTCATTCAACTTCGATCAATAGTGACTTCAATGGGGAAGGACTCTATCATGAGCAAGCTGTAGTGTTTTTCCAGTTTGGACTTACTTCTGTAGATGTCATGGAAGATAATTTACTATTATTAATATTTCTTCCATCGGTAAACTAAGCGAAATCACATTCTTTTAAATTTCTTGCATTTCTATCCTTCTTTTTTGGATTATTAAACATTAATATTTCCTACTGGTTACCCTGGGTAATGGATGCCCTTGACTCTTATTAAATGGAAGACTCAGATTTTCAGGTGAGGTTAATTTTATTTCCACCTCAAATGGTTTTGTTTGTTTTATTCATTGCAAGTTCTCTCTTATCCCTTCTTGACTTAACACATGGTTTTGATTATTTCTTTCTAAGGTTCTAGCCAGGAGTCAATGAAATGAAACATAATAAATTATTAAGGTAATTTCTCCTTTCCATGGACTCTATTCCAATATTTTATACATTCCTTCTTTAATTTCTCTAGAAAAGGGGGTTCCCTCTTTAGGGCTTTACTAGTCATTATATAGAAATTCATTTCCTTTTATTATTTTATCTCTATTGCACACCTGACTTTAGAGACTTGGGTACATGCTTATACACTACAAATATATTTTTTAATTCTTGAATGATGTGGCTTAGATAATGTTTCTGTTTTTCTAGGTTCTAAAAGGTTACCTTGCTCTCTATTCATTCTCGAGGTGCACGCCAACACTCAACTCAAGAAATGTGTTTCTAAAAGGACTTGTAGCCTTTGAATATACTCTTGTGTAGTTTCTTATGGAGGAAATTTACCTCCCATAATATCTAATTATATCTCCTATAACTTGATTATAGGCTATGACCTTTTCCATCAATGTATGTTAAGCTATTATTATTTATGGACTAAGGGTTTAATACTATTTAGTGACTATAATTTCTTCTCTTTTGTTATACAATGGAAATAACTATCGATTGATAGTTCATTATTTCCTCCACCTGTAGTATATAATTTTTCCCTGTATGGTTCCTCGATATGTTATTAACAATGCTCTATATAGTTATGATAATCCTATGCGATACTAGTATTTTTTTTTCTAAGTAAAACTGATCTATTTATAAAGATATAATGTACAGAGAGGCTCCAGCCTCAGTAGCACTAGGTCAGTTGTATGACCAATCTGAGCATCAAACCTTGAAATCGTGACTACCCCAGATGGGGAAACCAGTCCGAGTACGAAAATTAGGACAGCTCAAGTTACCCTCGCAGGGGCTATAGTTCCATAATTCAAAAATTCTAGCCAAAAAACTGTAAATTCCAAAACTTAGCTCAGAATTTTCCACTGTAAATTGACATTTGGGAACAAAATTCAAATTTTTTGTTGCCCGAGTCGGGGAAAACACTAGAAAAAGAACCGATAGGAAACAAGGTTTAAAATGACAAGTAACAAAACTAATCAGAAACGGATTCAAGGCTCACCATGTAACTTGGCTAGCAGTTGCAAGGTGTCTTCTGTTGGCTCTTTCTCTATGACCGAACACCATCCATATTCCTCAGAACCAGCATGATCGGTTACAACGCCACCTGTGCCCACCGACATTGCAGACATGTCACCTTGTCAGCTTCCCGGGGCCCTTGTGTTGCCATGTTTCCTATCTACAGCTGGTTGACTGCCAGCTACCACTTTTCCATGCAAGGTTTCTTTGCCATCATCATGCTGTTGATTACCAGGGATGCTAATACTGTGGTTTCTTGGAGCCACTTTGTTCTACTCGTCCTTGTGCTCAGGCGGAGGTGCTTGCGGATCAATTTCTTCCGAGAAAGAAATGGTCACCATGGCAATAATTATAGGCTGGGTTAAAGTGCTGTGAAACCAGAATTGAGTGACATGGGGAGCTAGATACGGAGGAAGGGGGAAATCTGTTGAGTGAACTGCAGCGTCCCTCCCTTCTGTGCCTTGGACCCTGACGCATCCCCTTCCACTTCGAGTGCCTGGGTAATGGCCATAGAGAGAGCTGAGAGGATTGGGATTATCAATGGAGGAGTCATGGGAGGTAGTGGCACAGCTAGATGATGCCTATGGGTGAATGATGCCTCTGCGAGTGCCTCCATGTCTGCTTCGCATTCGATGTCTGATGCAAGCCATGGCAAGGTTGAGAGCAAGGTTGGCAATAGAGGGGTTGGTGCAATTTCGATGCAAAGAATGAATAGGGGAGGTCTAAGCCTAGTTTAAGTTGCAGAGATTCGAATGAGATTAGTGAAATCCATTGCCCAGATCAAGACAACTTAGCAACTAGCATCAACTTCCTATCACAGTGCGAGGGCATGGTTTTGTGGCCTGCAGAGGGCAACACAATGGAACAAGGGGGGAAGAATTGCATGATACTCTGCAGGTTCCATGACAATGAATTTTGTGGAGGTTTCTCAGCCTTCAGACACAATTAATGGCTCTTGCAAGGTGGTTTGAATGCGCTGAAGGTTGGCATGGGGGACAACGCAGGTGGCCATGTGGTCATCCTATCCTCTGGCCGCCCATCTTATCATATTAATTTCCATAGTAATCACCCACATTTGGGTGCGTTTCTTCTTCATTTTCCATTTCATTTTGCACTAGATCATTATAGTCTTGTAACTGAGGCATAGTGGCAGTGGAATTAAGTGTTCCTACATGAAGAGTCTTTCCACTATCAACTCCAATGTTAGCTAAAATACCTGATACTTTGTTGCCATCCCTACGAATGTGCTTAAGGGTGACTGATTTCTGAGTTAATAGCCATTTTTCAATCTGCTCCAATCGTTCGGCCAATCTCCAACTACTACCAACTTTGGATGATGGAGTCCCCTGTAGAATCTGATTCACCATGTTAATACAAATTTGAGAAAGAAGCCATGGAGTTGAGCAAGGAAGAGCCCTTGCCATAGCCCTTCTAATTCAACTGAGTTGTTTGTATCCCAACCAATTGAATCCATAAAAGTGAAGAGAGGAGTGCCTTTGTGATTCCTGAAGACTCCTCCATATCCTGCTTTGCCTGGATTAGCTTTAGACGCTCCCTCGAAGTTAGGTTGTATCATATGTAGGGGAGGAGTCCATCTATCTGGTGTCATTCCTGGTGATGAAATTTTACCGTGATTTTCTTGCATCTGGTTCAACTGGAAATTCCAATTTATCCATATATTCTGTTCATGTGGAGTGGAGTGAAATTCTTCTTCATGCCAGGTTTGGAGTAGTAAGTTTTCTCGAAGTTTTTGACACATACTATTCCATAGGACTTCAAAAGGGGTGGAATGGTCCTTGAAGATGCGACTATATCTTTCTTTCCAGATGGTCCACATGTGGAATCCTGGTATAAGTTTCCATAAAGAATTTAACAATTTTCTTTTGTATGGATTTGTTGCGCAAGTGCATATAGTGATGGTGTTATCCTCCTTAATTCGTCCATCTTTTTGGCATCTGAAGCTAATTTTTTCCCAAAGTCAGTTTGCCTACGGACAATAGTTTATGAGATGCTCAGTAGTTTCTTCTGCTTGTTTACAGTTTGGGCATATAGAAGGTCCATGAAAGCTCCTTTCAAAAGGTTATCCCAAGTGAGGATTTTATTTTGGCAAAGACACCAGAGGAAGGTAGATATTTTTGGCCAGATGGGGGGGTTCCATACTTTGTTCCAGAGATGGTCCTTGACTTTATGGTTTCTTATGATTATATGATAGGCATATTATGACATGAAGGTTACTCTCGCTTCATAAACCCATCTGATTATATACTTCTTGTCAGAGTAGTGTATTTGTCTATTTGAGAGCTATGTTTCCAGCTTACCCTTGACAAGTTGTGTGCCTTGCTTGATGATGTGGTCCATGCTTATCCATTGCCTATATCCCTAGGTATGAGTAGGCATCTAGTGTTGATTTACCTTGATCATCAGTTGCTCTACCCAATCCTGAAGTTGGTGGGGTGTGATCAGGTCCTTCAATTTGGGTCTTTGCTACCAAGAATCTTCACAGAACCTCGCATTGTTACATTCCTAATTTTCGAGAAGCTGTGCTGTTGAATTAGATCCTTACGTTGTTTAGCTGCATTCCATATTAGGGAACCTAGGCCAACTTCTGTGAGCCTAATTAAGTCATCTACTGGTCTATTATTGGCATATTTTGTTGTCCAGAGAATAGCCCAGGGAGTATGCAGATCCAAGATCCATTTCCACCAGATGCATGCTCCCATGCTTGCATTGTTGTGTTGAGGATCCCGTAGCCCAGTACCTCCATAGTTTTTCAGGAGGTGAACTGTATCCCATTTTACCAATGCCCATTCTATCTTTTGTTCCATGTTTCCCCACAGAAAGGCTCTTTGAAGATGATTGATGGCCTTGAGAACCCACTTGGGCACTACCAGAACTGAAAAAAGATAAAGCAACATGAATTGCAACACCGTTTTGATTAAGACAAGACAACTCGCCATGTTGAGAGCTATGAAAGTCCAAGAAGAGAGATAGGATTCTAATTTTTCCAAGAGTAGATGCAAATATGAGTGCTTTAAATCAATGTCCATCATAGGGGCACTAGGTATTTGGGGGGGAGAGCTTCCATCGACAAACCTAGGATCCTCGCAATTGAGGATTGGGTTATAGTAGGGGTATGAAAGAAAAAGATTTGGGATTTAGCTTTGTTAATGCATGCTCTAGAGGCATCCGAAAAATTAGTTAGATTGGATTTTAATTTGAGGGCTTCCTAGACTGAGGGGTGGAAAAACAACATGTTGTCATCGACAAATTGTTGGTGGGTGAAGGCAGACGTGTTGGAAAAGGAGAGGCCTCTCAAATGATGTGAATGAAGGGCTTCTTTGATGTATCGTCCGAGACACTCCACTATAATGACAAACAGAAAGGGGGAGAAGGTATCCCCCTATTAGATGCCTCTGGAGGGGTGAAAGGGGGTTGAAGGGATCCCATTGATCAGAATTGAGAAGAGGGTAGAAGTTATAAGACTCATTACCCATCTAACCCAAGGGTGGGTGAAGCCAAAGGCTATAAGCATTTTTCAATGTACTTCGAGCTTAAACTATCAAAAGCTTTAGAGACATCGATTTTTAGGAGCATACCTACTTTTTTGAGCTACTTTAAAGAGTGAATGATCTTGTGAGTGAGTATAATGCCATCTGCGATTTGCCTTCCTTCCACATAGCCTGATTGCCCGATGATATAAGTAATGGAAACAAGGGTTTTAGTCGTGAAGCAATAACTTTGGAGACAATTTTATATATGACATTACATAGAGCAAGAGGTCGGAATTTGTCTAGAGTCTGACAATGTTCTTCGTTTGGAATAAGGGCAATGAAGGTTGCAATCAAAGAGGGAAGCATCCATCTATTAGTCCTGGATTTCTCAATGACTTGCCATACCTCCTCCTTGATTAGATCCCAGAAGTTGTGGAAGAAATCGGATGTGAAGCCGTTTGGGCTAGGCACTTTTCATACTTTAAGTTGTCACATGGCTGTCTCCACTTCCTATAAAGATATCATCCTAAGAAGGATCTGATTGTGTTCCTCTGTTATTATCTTAGGGATATTCTTGGTAATTTTCTCTATAGCTGGCAAATGATCTGTTTGAGGTTCTTATTGAACCTACTGAATTGAGTGAGGAGTTCTTGTTATACATCCTCATGTTTTTCCAACCATTCTCCTTTCTTATTCTAGATGTGAGTAATGTTGTTGTGCATTCTTCTCTAGATACTAGTGCGATGAAAGAACTTCGTGTTTCGTTCACCCTATTTAATCCATTTGACTCTTGACTTTTGCTTCCAAAGTATTTCTTCTTTCTTTGCTGTTTCTGAGATTTGTGTTTGTAGGTGGTTTTCCTGTTTTGCTAGAGCTTCAGATCTTCCTTCTGTAATGATTCTCTGGAGTTATTTTTTCATTTCTTGATCAAGAGCACTTTGTACCTAGAAAATGTTTGCCAAAGGTAACTCGATTCCATTGTTTGATGTTGTTCTTGAATTTTTTGAGGTTTTGTTGGAGCTGATACATTTTTGTGCCTTCCGGGGGTTTGAAGTTTTTCCAAACCTCATTAATCAGGTTGTGAAAGTCTAGATGTGTCAACCAGAAAGCTTTGAATTGAAAGGGCCTGCATGCACTGTTTCCTGGCCTTTTCCATTGAACCTCCATAGGCCAGTGATATGAGCCTAAGAGTGGTAAGATTGAAGCCGAGAAGTCCCCTCCAGGATGGATTACATTGTCGGAAAGCAAGAATCGATCCAATCGAGAGGTAATTTGATGTGCACCTACTCGCTTGTTATTCCATGTGAAGATTCCATTGTTGAATGACATATCAATGAGCCAGTTTTCGTGGATGTAGTTTTTGAAGTGAGTACTTTCATTGTCCAGCTTGGTGCCTTCCCCCTCTTGTTTCCTCCAATTTTGTTATCAAATTAAAATCTCCTCTTGTAATCCAAAGTGGATGGTTTATTTTAGAGTTGATCAAAGCTAAGGTATTCAGTATGTCTACTTTGTTTATTGCTTCTTGGGGGAAGTAGACATTGGTGATGTGTCCATGAACATTTTTCCCTATAAGATGGAAGGTGGCTTGAATAAAATGTTTACTAGCATGAATGTTAGAAAGTGTGATAGCTCTTTCATCCCATACTATTGCTAGTCCTCCTGATGCTCCTGTGGCATCCACTGCAACTGCTTTGCTACCCGGCCATGCTTTGGCAAGGGTTTAATCTAGCATTGTAGAGTTACATTTGGTTTCCTGTAAGAAGAAGACTTGAGGTTTCTCCTGTTGAAACATGTTTTTTATCAGTCTATATTTCCTGGGGCTGTTGAGCCCTTTGATGTTCCATGAGATGAGCTTCATGATGCACAGTTGGATAGGGGATTGTAATACTTTGTAAGCTTTAAATATCTTCCAAATTCCACCAACATCTCCCCAATGTGGATGGTTCATTGAAGATCTGGTTTCCTTCCTCTTTTTTTTTTTATCTTTAAAGATGATTTTTCCATCCTGTTGACTCCCACTTTGGATGCCTAATGATCTTTGTTGTTGTGCACTAGAGAGAATGACTTCTAAACTTTCCAGCTACCTTTCTAGGATCTTGTCATATTCTTTTTTCTTGCAAGCTTGTTCTAGTCCCAGTATGTCTAGATCTCCAATGTTGAAGCTCTCTGGCTCCTCTTCCATGTTTGGAATTCTTCTCGCTATGCCTCCGTGTCCTCTACTATCGTGGTTTCCTATTGCATGTTATCCACATCCATTCCCTGAGCATTTCATTTTGGGGACCTGCTAAAAGCGGTAGATTTGAGATTTGTGGATTGCACAGAATTTTGGGCCTTCTTTGAGCTTAAGGGAGTGGCTTGGAGAGTCATCTTAGGGATTTCTTTGGAATGGTCTGGGTGTTCAAAGTTATTAAGCTCATGCTGAATTAGGGTTTCAAAGCTATTTCTAGTTGATGGCATGCAGACATTGGCGACAGGTTTTTTAAGGAATGTAAAGGGTTTTTTGTGGTTATTTTTCTGGTTGGATATTTTGGTAAACCCATCTGAGTTAGGTTTGTCCACTGTGGGAGAGGTCGGGGTTTTCAGATTTAAAGGACAATCTTGGAACAAATGGCCAATGACATGGCATTTTCTGCAACAGAATGGGACGTGCTCATAATCTATTGATTATGTCCATTTGAAATCATCATGAAATAGGCTTACTCCATCCAGGAGAGCTTTGCTAAGGTGCATATAGACACATATTCATGCGTAGGAGGTGTATCGCTTGAGTTTCGTCTCCTCTGCAATTTCGATAAATTACCCTAAACCATTCCAAATATATTACAGCCAGTTTTCATCCCAATATTCCAAAGGGAGGGAGTAAAGGCAGATCCATACTAGTGCCCGGCTCAAATATTCTTTTTCCAGATTGAAAAACTCAATCCAATCTCTCAGGTATAGTCCTACTGCATTGAGAAAGTATGCTCTGCCATCAAGAACCCTGTTTTGGTCCTCTAGACAGTTGAAGATTGTAGTAAAGAAACCCTTAGGCCCTAATTGTAGAGTAATGTGACCTTTGGTTTCCATTTGGTGACTACCCAGCCATGCAATGCTTTCTATGTGGGCCAAAAGCCTATGAAATTTCCAATCAATGCATGATCCTTCATGTATTGGATTTGAGTGTTAATCTGATAACTTGGGAGCTCAATCTTATGTCTATCAGCTGCTACAGGCTTGCAGGTTATCGATGTCACTTTGGGCGCTTCATTCCTATTGGTATTCTCTGGCAAGGATTCAAGCTCTATTCCTATATCTTCCTGGTGTTCCTTCCTCACCTCTTCTGTGTGCTGAAGAATGCTTTTGGCATCAGTGGGAGGAGGTTTCATAGCCTCCCCATGAGGGGGTTCCATCGCTGGCAGACTATTTCTTGTTGTGTAGTGGTTGTCTTATTGCTAGAGAGTAATGGAAATTTTTTTATATCTATGAAATTCTACCATTTGCAAGTCTGTAACAAACCTTAATTGATCATGATCCATCTCCTCTTTGTTCCATGCAACCTTATTCTCAATTGTGCTCCCATCCTAGCCACATTACTCTGAACTCGATAGTAGTATTATTTGTCATTCCAAAATACATTATATTTCTTATTTCAAATAACATGAGTAACTACCCCTCCCACATCTACCTTGTTTTACAAGCTCTCTAGGGCAAACATGTGTTGAGTGTCAATACCATATGACCTAACCTCCAAGTTCTAGTTATGTGGGGCCTACAAACTAGAAGTAAACTGACATCCCTTAGAGACCAAAAATCACTAAGGAGCCTACAAACCAGCCCACATGATCAATCCTTGAGTTGGAACTCTTTTTCACTAGTTTTACTCCCCAACCACACCCATAACACTTCATGCATGTAGTTGGGATACTATAACCATACCCATAGGCCTATCTCCATGCCATTATGAACTAAAATCCCCTATTCTATGCATGAGGTGTCATTATCTATTCCAGTTTTTAGGCTAACCTCTAGCCCACTCCCCAAAACTACTTGTAACTTTCCAAAATCATGACAAATTAAAAGAACAGAACTTGAACAAGACCTTAACCAATACATGCCTAATGCAAGATAGACATTTCGTCAAATAGATAGTAAACATATAATCAATAGGTAATGAATGCATATCTTATCATAAAATTATGGACTTCATTTGAGAATCACCAAGAATGATCTATTACCTCTCTAGTTATTTGAGCTAAAATGTTCATTCTACATCCCAATATGATGTGTAACGTTGTCCATCTGTCATCAAAATTGGAATTTTGTTTATGTTGGCCAAAAAAAAATTAAAAAAAATAAAATAAATAATTATACAAAACAATTAAATAATGTTGTCTCGTAAAAAAATTCCCATGAAGAAATTAGAACCCTTTCGGCTCATGTTAGATATGTATTGAAGATGGATATATGATGGTTATAATAAAATTTTTTATCCCATGCATTTATCAACCATCCAGTAACTTATCAAATAATGAACAAGAGACATAGCTAGAGCACATAATAGAACAACGCATATAACTACAATAAACCTAGAATAGAACCCATGACAAAGAACAATAAGATCACCATAATAACCAATACAAGTGCTCATAGATCACAATAGGAAAATAACTCATATTAACATATGAATATGCCAACCAAGTCAGGGACATCCACATACCACTCAACCATAGAATGGGTTGAACTAAATCTCTCTTTAAGTCAATCACCATCATGTCATATTCCAAGCATGAATGTGAGATTATAAGGGTCAAACCAAAATGAAACTAATAAAGGCTTCTATAGTCCAAACCACTTCAACACTCAAGCACAGTGATCTCACCTATATAGTCAAGAAATCACTAACATCAGTAAGATTAGTCTATACCCAAGCTGTCAAGGGCTCCAAGAACTAGTAACTCAACCCTTGAGTAGTTATTAATGCTTTTGTATAGAATTCTTGTCCTCTCATGTGGAATCTTCAGCATGTAAGTTCTTCCACTTGATGAGATACTCTGAAATTGATCAATTTCGTACTTATCGGGTTCTTGTTTTTGTGCCTGGTACAAGCTCAAATATGATTTTTTCCTTCCTCATCAAGTTATGCCAATATTATTTGAACTCGGATCTTCTGCAACTTTTGAATGAGTGGCCACTCTTCTTTGTCCTTTTTCCATTCATCCCTTGCTTCATTTATCCAATCTAGATGGATAATAGAAATAGCACAAAACAATGCTTCCACATCCTAACCCTTTCTTGAGAATGCATTTGCAACAACATCTTGCTTCCCATTTTGTAGATGATTTCAAAGTCATAACCCAACATATTTATGACCCTTTGTTCTTCTAAAGATAATATTTGTTCTAAAAAGTATTTAAGACTATCATGATCCATTTTTACCTTGAAGTGTCTTCCCATTAGGTAAGGTCGCCACTTCTTAAGTGCATGTAGTATTGCCAACATTTCTTTCTCATAAATAGCTTGCTTGAGATGTAGTTGTAAAAATCCCCAATTGTCTACTTCAAGACTCCTTTCACTTTGATGTTGATCTTCCCGTTGTTTCATTCGATTCTACACCAAATTGGCATTATCCTTTAAAAGTTGGAGGACTTGTTGTTGATGCTCGATGTGATATTTCACTTCTTGAATCTTTGTATTCTTGATACGTCCTTCTATCTTGAGAGCTTGAGGAGTGGTAATTTCTTCCATTGGATTACAAGATATGGTAGGATTCATTTATTGATGTTCTATGTGATCTTTCACTTCTTGAACATTTTTCTTCTTGATATGTCCTTCTATCGTGATAGTTTGAGGAGTGGTAACTCCAGCCAATGCATTAGAAGATATGGGCGGATTAATTTCTTCTTTCTCGATGTGATATTTCACATCTTGAACCTTTTTCTTCTTGATATGTCCTTCTATCTTGCGAGCTTGAGGAGTGGTAATTCTTGCCAATGCCTTACAAGATATGGTCAAATTCATTTCTTCTTTCTCTGGGGTTGGTTCTTGATGTATATCCTCTTCTTTCGATGTTTCTTGATCATTTTCTTCCTCCTCTTCATAATCTATTCAAAATAATTTCTTCTCAGCACACTTATGACCTTTATTGTATTTTCTATCACAATTGTAACAAAGCCCCTTTTCTCCTTTTTCTTATAATTGTTGTCTTGTAAACCTTGTAGGTTGCAGAAGGCTAGGAGAAAAAAAACTTCCATAATTATAGTCATGAGTGATGGTATTCCTTGTTTCCATAATTTTCCTTTCAATTTTTCATGCCAACCTGAATGCCTTCTCTAATGATTCAGGTTCCCAAAGATGAACCTCTTGTTGAATGTTATCCTTTAAAGTCCCTATGAAGACATCAATCCTTTTCTTCTCTAGAATATCATTCACCCTTATATTCAATTTTTTTAATTCCTCAATATGCTATACCATTGACCCCTTTTGTTCGAGATTTATCAATTGGCTAAAGAAGGTGTTACTCTTTGTATCCTCATAATGTGCTTGTTGGGCCACCAAGTTAACATACATTTTCACTCCATTTTCACCAATACCATATGGGTTGATATCTTCATTTTACAAAGTTATTAATTTTATGTATTTAGAGTGAAT
Source organism: Pinus taeda (assembly GCA_000404065.3). NCBI lineage: Eukaryota > Viridiplantae > Streptophyta > Pinopsida > Pinales > Pinaceae > Pinus > Pinus taeda. Next base: position 60,458 of record APFE030743283.1, on the reverse strand, counting down.
TTATGATTAAAAGTTAGAGAAATAACATGTATTTTCTTATACCTAAAAGTGGCTTGAGTTTGAAGACATGTGTAGATCACTTGGAAGCTTCCAAGGCACCCTTATGTGGCCTCCCAAGATCAAATTCGAATTACAACTCAAGAGGTGGACCATATTCCGAGGAGAAAGATCATGGAGATTTTGATGTGTCATGGGATTTGTATCCAGTATTTAGGAATAAGTTGAGACAAGTATGGGTCTAGTAGATATTTAACGGATCTACATTTATTGAGAAGAAATCCCTAATTCATGTATAAATAAGAGCAACATCCTTCAAATAAAAAAAAGAAAGAACAGTTATCAATTATTCATTAGCATCAAATTTATGATTGTTAAATCAACATGAATAATATTATTTTCTCCAAATCATGAGTTATGAGTGTTTTTTTATTCTTAAGGTGTGATAGTTGTTCATGTGTGCTCATTGAGGAATGGAAGGATCCCCATACTGAGATAAGTACACTTTGTTGTAGAGTAATATTGCGAATATACTAATTTTAATTCTAATGTTCATCTTATTTCTTTGTTCTGAATACTTGTAGATAATTTCAATATGAATTCATGTTATGTCCATGTTTTGTTGTGTAAAGGTTGATCTCCTTTCAGTAGCTAGTGTTTATGTGAGAAGGACAACCAGGATCTCCTCGGATAGGAGCTTCTTCTCGATGAGCTAGACTAAATTGAAACAAGATTTACTTTCTTATATGCTTTCCTAGATTACATTTATGTGAATATTGATTTCCTTTCAGTAGCTAGTTTTTATGTGAGAAGGGAAATCAAGTCCTCTTAAGTTAGGGGACTCTTCTCCATGAGCTAAGACCTAAACTGAAAACAATATTTACTTGCTTTCATTTATTTCCTGCTTTCTTAGATGTTTGGAAATGTTATTATAGAAAGATTGTAGAAGGACAATCAGGACTCTCAAACAAGAGACTCTTCTCTATCTTCTAAATTAAAATAATTCCATTGATCAAACATTTTTATGCTTTCATAAAATAGATTTGATATTTTAGATTTGTAATATGCATTTCCATTCTAAACAAACTTCCTACACTTGTTTCATCTGAGGTCTCGTATATTTTGGTTTTCTTGTAAGTTTACGAAACCCCCGGGTTGATAAATTAAATGACAGGGATTTAATAGATAATTAAATCGCCCAAGATTTTGGTGCCTTTTCTGGGGAAGCAAACTTAGATGTAAGCTAGGTAGGAGGATTGTTTAGTAAGAATTTTCATTTAGGATCATTTTTTTTATTTAAGGTTAATTTCATTTAGGAATTTTCGTTTAAGTTTATTCTCATATAGAAACATAGAAATAGAACACAAATCAAAACCTCCATTCACTAAAAAAAACAAAAAAACAATAAAAATCCATGTGTATATGGAAGAACAATGAGTATAAGTTTGGAGCAACTTGCTCAGATCCTAGAAAGTGTTAGGATCTCCTCTTCTTGTGAATAAGGGATCTTGACAACAACTAAAAGTTTAACTACTCCTCCAGAAGAAAAAAATGAATTAACATTCAAAGAATCTTGTATATCTGATGATGAACAATTGTTTGAATAGGAGATTGAGGAGGACGAAGATAACTTGCAGCACGATCTGAATCAAAGTGGAAATCACACCTATGGAAGTCTTATCGAAAGCTGGTTTCGATCGTTTCAAAGAAGTACAAGGTTATATAAATTTCATTTCTATTTCATTAAATCATACTCACAAAAACCAGATTCGATCATCCTTGTATATGTTGATTTCAAAAGTGCGAAATCGAAAATGGACATATTTTTACTACTATTGCGTGAATGGTTACATTGGAAATTTAACTACATGTGATGGTTTGTAATTTTCAATTAGCATAGAGTAGATAGGATGTTATTTTATGTTTCGAATAAGTATGCTCTCCTCCCGTGTTTTTGCACAATCTCGAGGATCAGAAAGTAGAATGTTTATAATGTCCATTTGCTAAAACAGAAACAAAAAAAGTCATCCTAAATCAATAAAAAAATCCTAAGTTCTTTTAGGGTTAGAAAAAACCTTTAGTTTTTAAAAAGGATTTTGATTTTAAAATAATATAAAAAAATTAAAAAAATTAGAATAAATTCAAATTTTTTTTTAAAGATTTGATTTTAATAACAAATAATTAGAATAAAATTCAATATATTTGTCTTCTTTAATTTTGATTTTAAAACAACATATAAAACAAATAAGCAAAACCAAATCGAAAATCCATGATGCATTACATAAAACAATAAAATAAAACCAACAAAAAGGAATCATGCATTTTTGAAAGAAAAACACTAACATCGAATAAATTATAGAAAACCCACATAGCAATTGAATGAAGGTCACATAGTTGTTTGGCGATGGTCAAAACAATGTCACTAGTAAAAATACAAGTGCATTGGCTAGTCCATGCTGGGGGCTTCCGAGTTGTTCCAATGTACAAATAAAATCAAACTGCCATCCAAGCTCCAATGCAATGGTTAAAATTCGATGTAAGTCAGCGGGAGAATTCTTTGAAAAATAAAAACATAAATTTAAATTGAAATAAACCTGAAAAAAAAAAAAGACAAAATATCTGCACTATTCAATCAAGCTGTCGAGCTCAGGGAAGATGGACAGTTTGGATTAAAATAAAAAAATTGCATTTGTGAAGTTGGGCAGATCTGCCATGAGCAATCTCCAGCTACATAATTCATTGAACAATCGAGGATATAAATTATTTCATGGCGGTTTATGGACAATTGTTGTTCCATATAAAGGCTTGATCATCCACATGTCAATGACCGCAGAACTATCACTGGATGTGGAGTGTCGTTGTTAGGTTACTAAGGAATTTACACCAAGTGAGGATTCTTGATATTTTGAAAACCTAGGCTATTTCACATCTCCAAGTTCTTAAATTGCATCCTATAGTAGCCCTCTGAGTCCTCTTTCTAACCCCATAAGTTTGATCATAATTTGGTTCTCCAAGTAAGAGCTATGCCTAATATCCTAAGGTGACATGATTATATAATGTTTCAATAGAGCGAATTTGTAGGATGTGCGACGTGTCACTGTTTCAACCTTTGGATCTGAAAAATATACACAGAAAACTACAACCTACCTCTTTATAGAACTTCTTACGAAATTTCAACTTGTTGCTCAGAGAGAAAGTTATGACGTTTTTCCCAAGGTCACTTATATAGAATGTAATTCGGAAGTCTACAAAAATACTATCTTCCTCATATTATATCTCCGGAAATATAGTGAGAAAATATGTTAGCTTTGGACCCGAGTTGCACGAAGATTTCAGCTCAAATGGATTTTAAATATGAACCTTTGTAGAAAAAATATGATAGCGAATATTTCATGATGACCTATTTGAGATGAAATTATGGAGCTCCGAAAACCCTAACTTCCTCAAATCATATCTCCAAAAATATAGCGATACAAGATCTGCAATTCAGATGCGAGGTTTTGACTGATCTCTTCTCAAATGGGTTGCTGTGTTAGCTTCTGAAACTTTGTAGCGAAAACGTTATAGCAAAAATTCCACGAGGGCCTGTTTGGAGTAACGAAACCCTAGAACCCAAAGCTCTAATACCAAACGTTAAGAAACCAACTCACAAAAAGATAGAAAAGAAAGATCAACACGTTATAATTCAGACTCTTCAAGGGGAAACCTCCTTTACATTACACAAATGAACCATTCTTGGATGATACAAATGACAAGACCTCCTTTCTATACATAGGAGTCTAAGGGGTCATAATATAATTAGAGCCTACATAACAATAATAATGTAAGGGAACAATAATAACAATGGTGGGCTTCTGTGGGGCACAATAATAATAATATGGGGACTACATGGGCACAATAATATAATAAGGAGGTTGTACTAATAACAATAAGGGGTTACACTTGTATTATATGGACCTAACAACCCATAGCCCCAAGGGAACCCAACTTGTTATAGGGATACATATATCTCCCATGTCAATCGACAACCCAAAAGGAACCTAAGTTGCATCAGGGTTCCAGAGAATTTGTCCCAACCCACAACCATAGGAAATTTGAGAAGTCTAAAAAACCAAATGTGGAAGCCACTATATCATTGTTTTGTAGGAAATGGCAGGGAAAGGATGAAACCACTGTCAATCAGGGAAAATCGCCATGCCAATGGAAACACATAACCAAAGAACCACATGAATATACCATGCTTCAGAAAACTAGCAAAGAGATCACACATGCAACATGTTACATGAAAGGTAAGCTTATTGTAGCTATTGATCCAATTGTCTCCATGTGCTTCCTTTCCTTCCTTTTCTTTCTTTATCTAATATAAGTGATTGTTAGAATGCTCCAAGGATGCGCCAAGAATGTTTGAAGTGTTCAAGAGTGTACAAAAGCCAAATGCTAAATTGACCACAGCTAGAATTGACAAAAATATGAGCAAAAGCCATAATTTGTTTCTTTGATTCCTTTCTATTATTGATGTCTCCTTTTTCTTTAAGTTTCCTTCATTTTACCTCTAATTTCCCTTGCATTCAAATTGGTGTCTCTTCACCTTCCTTTTCTCCTCTTTTCCTCCACTTTCATAATTTAGTGCCATTTATTTTCCTTTTTTCCTTTTATTTTCATTATTGAACCACAAGTGATGCCCAGCATAATGTTTTCCAACCATTTAGCTTGGAATATGTGTCCCATGACCTTGATATTATTTTATCTACTTGAAAAATGAATGAGGGGTCGTTACAAACCATCCCCATTAGCATAACACCGTCCTCAATGTTCTATGACACTTATGACTAGAAAAACTTATTGCCTATGGACCTTTATATCACACCTCATTACAATATTCACAATAACAAATTTTTGAAACATGACAAACATACCACTTACAGGAGCTTTAAAAATATATATTAATGTGGTATTTACAATGACCAACACATATACATACACATTTTATTCAACCAACAAATAAACATATTATTTGTGGACCTTTAAAATCATAGCCTCACACAATATTTAAAATAATATACACATATATACATATGTAAATTTGCTTTAACCATCAAATAAAATCATATGATTCCTACATCAACAACATGGGAATATAGAGGCTCACACCTCCACCCTCAAAGTAGTATTAGGATTCACCTCCTTCTGAGGAAGTCCAAAATCCACTGTGAAAATCAATGTCTGTATCCAATTTCCAACACTACAATCCTTGGGCTACTTGTTCTCTCAATGAACATTTATCAACTCATTGTTCTATGGAACTCGCCCAATGTTCTTCTGATTCCCTCTAGAAATGTTAATGGTCAAAAACAAAAAAAATCCCCAACCTTCAATTCTCTGCTTCCCAGTCCCTCAAGAAATACAGTCACCCCCTTCCATTCAGTTACTTACTTTCCAAGTTCTGTGACATCCCCTTCTCTTCTACATTTTCCCTTAGGTGATCCATCCCTTTTCAAGGTTTCCTCACATCAGAAGGTCCAAAAACCAAGGCATATCAGTACCTGAAAACCATCATACAGGTCAGAACATGTTCATGGACATCAATGGACACTATTGGGTACCATTGTCCCAAAATGGCACTGCTCTTAGATTATTTACGAACACATTGTTCCATGTTATAATTCCTTTTACTATTTCTTCTAACACTCTTTCAACAAGCTCTAGCCACCCAAACCATCATTTTCCATGCCTTTCTATACCAAGCACAAAATTTTTATTAGACTCAAAAGGAATCATAATAAATTCAAATCATACCTCATTGATAGCTCACCAAGAAGTTACAGTTTCAATTATGTTTACCTCCTGTTACAGCAAGTCATATTAGCTCTTAATCAAATCGTCATGTATAAACATATCACATCTGGTTAGCTCAGAACTCAACCATCTAAAAGTCATAGACTATGTGTCTAATTAAGAATTGAAATAAAATACTAATAATTATCTTTCAAATTATTCTTTTTCTTCTCCATACACACATTGAATTAGCAACTAAACCTAGTAAGAACCTAGTTCCTTCTCTTATCTTCTCTTCTCATCCAAAAAAACAAGGCAATTTGAAGACTATACTGCCTCCTCCCTTAACATCAATAATAAGGGCATCTAGAGACAATACCACCTCTACACTCAATATCAACAAGTAAAGTTTGGTATCATCCAAATCTCTCTAGGGCTCCCAGGACTACTATCTCACCCACAAGCTCTAGGGCAATGAAGTTGTTATAGGGTTCAAACCCATAGCCTCCAAGGAACTAAAGCTATTACACGGTTCCAACCTACAACCTCTATGAAACCCAAGTTGTACGAGATTGAAACCCACATCTTCGAGAGAACCCAAGCCCACATAGTGTACATCACAACACATACACCTAGTCATGGTGTACAACATAATACATACACGTAAACATGACCCACCACACAACACATATACGTACACATAGTACAACAAAATAACTACACATGTCACAATACAATAACTACACAATACACGTGACACAATGCCACATAAATAAATAAACATGTACACAATAATGGTAGTGCACATCCATAGACCACATCATCTCTACTAGGAAACCTTTCCTGTAGTGTGTTTCCCATTCCTTTCAATGTGCATCCACAACCTGAGTCCTGGGTTTGTGGCCCTTTCCACTTATCCATGCTTGTCCCAGCATGCCACAAATCACATTTCCTTCATTCTTATAATATATCCTTCAACATTACCTCCCATAAAATAAACATAGCCATAGTTATAATCACATAGTATCAAAACCATATCTACATGATACTAACCTCATAGAGCATAAGGTGCTAGAATCTCCTTACAACATTCATCCTGTAGTCTTCCTTTCTTCTTAGTCAACTTTCCTTTAGTATTCACATTACATTTCTAATCCTTCTTAGTCTTAGTCTTGCGGTTAGACTACTCATAAAAATTCTCTAGCTTACCAATGACTTTATCTAATGAATGAGGCACATCGTACTCAATATGATCTTTGAACTCTACTAAAAATCCACTCGTGAACCTTTGGATCTTTTTATTCTCATCATTAAGGTAGGGCACATTCCTCAATAGCTCTAGAAACTTTCCCATGTGCTCTTCATATTTCATTGAACCCATCTCGAGCTCATATAAATCCTTGGCCTTTCCATCATGATATATCTTAGACAGGTACTCCTTCCTAAAGGTTCTTTCAAACTAATGCCAACTCATATTCTCTACCATAATGCCTCTAACACACTTCACATCTTCCCACCACATATTCTTTTACTCTTAAGACTGAAGATAACTATCTTGGCTTTCATTTTCTTTGAATAATCATGTAATATGAAGTACTTCTTCATCATAAGTAGTGATGCTTCTACATCTTCTGATTTCTTCACATCCCCATTAAAAGTAGGACGTTTGGATTTCTTGAACTCCTCTGGAAAATAATTCTTCTTACTCCTACTGTAAGGATGTTTGTGGTAATTATGATGATGATCTCTCAGAAACAAAGATAGAATAAAATCTATAATTTCTAGCTTGCATGTCACGTGTATCCTAATATTTTCCACCTATGACTATGTCATTGGTTTCCAAAATGTGTCCTCTAAGAGACCCGATTCAATATGTCCCATTTTTCTTTTCTTCCTAACTGTGATTGATATTTAGTTGTCACTGCTTCTGCAAATATGAAAGGCTTTGAAGAATCATTTCATTGACTTTGTTGCTTTTTCTGAGCCCTTGCAAGTCTCTTTTGTGTCTCATCAACATGTTATTATCTTATTCACAACTTTGAATCTCTACCCTCAAAATCCTCAGTGTACGTGTTAGATTAGGAAAATTCTCTTATCCTTGCTGCTCAATTGACCTTTCCATTCTATACAATTCACATGAAGCCTATAAGGGGAGTCATGTGAACTATTGTCCACCATTTTACTTTTCATCTTTGATCTTATATTTCCTATCAACATGTCATGTTATATAAACCAAATATAGACATAATCAAAGCATACCATAGTGTATATCATGGGAGGCTATCTTGTCAACACAATCAATCCAAATTAGCATGATATATATACATAATGACATAAATATATCAACATCACGCATGGTAACAAAAAAATGCAATAGAGACTAACACAATGCATACACAATAGACATACATACAATTAACATGCATGCATAACAATATGCATTTACCCCATCTAGGTGAAGCATTTAAACATGGAAGCTATGATACTAGAACTTAGTTACCCCTCCCACATTTACCCATGTTGACAAGCTCTCTAGGGTAAACATGAGCTGAGTGTCACTATGATATGACCCAACCTCCACGTTCCATTTATGGAAGTGAGGCCTACAAAATGGAACTAAATTGACATCCCTCAAAGGCTACAGACCACTGACGAGCCTATCAACCACCCCAGGTGATCAATCCCTAATCTTAAACTCTTTTTCACTAGATTTAATCCCCAACCACATCCATAACACTTCATGCATGTGGTTGGGAGGCCATAACTTCACCCATAGGCCTATATCCATGTCATTATGAGTCAAATTCCCATGTTCAGTGCATGCAGTTTTAAGATCTATGCCACTTTTTTAGGCCCTTGAGATCATTGCCGATAATTTCCTTGAAATTTATAGAATCATGACAATAGTGATAAAAATGCTGAACAAATATACGTCCAGAAAGATATTAACCAATACATTCCTAAGGAAAGATAAACATTTCATCAAAGAAATAGTAAACATATAAGCTACACGTCATGAATTCATATCTAATCATAAACATCTACACTTCATTTGAGAATCACCAAGAAGGATTTGTTCCCTCTCTAGCTTGGTGCAATAACACTTGTTAGCCCATGCATATATATAGCATATAACCATAATAGAACCCATAATAAATCAACCATAAAATCATTGTAATAACTAGTACATGTGCTCATAGATCAAAATGGGAAAGTAACTCATATTAACATATGAAATCAGGGACTTCCATGTACCCCTCAACCATACATTAGGCCTAACGAAATCTCTCTTTCATCAAATCACCCCCATTCCATATTCCAATCATGAATGTGGGATCATACAACTTAAACAAAAATGAAACCAACTAGGGTTTTAGAGGCCAAACCACCTCAATCTTAAAGAACAATCATTTCACCTATATGGTCCAGAAATAACTAACATCGACTAGATTAGTCTATATTGAAGTTGTTTAGGGTTCCAATAACTAGTAACTCATCCCAGAAACTCCAAGGAACCCAAGATGATACAAGGCTCCAGAGATCTCCCATATGAACCCACAACCTCGAGGGAATACAAGCTATTTTAGGGATCTAGAGGAACTGTCCCACCCCATAGCCATAGAAAACTTGAGATATGATAATAAAACCAAATGGGGAGCTAACTACATCATGAATATCTGCAAAACAAAGAGAAAAGGTTGAAACCAATGTCAATCCAAACAAACATCCATGCTAATGACAACACATAACCAAGCAACCACATGCATATACCATGCATCCAAAAACCAACAAGGATATCACACATCCAACCTATTACCTGCAAGATAAGCCTATTGTACTTGTAGATCCAAGTGTCTCCTTTCACTTCGCTTCTTTCCTCTACTTTCTATCTCCAATCCAAGTGATTTCTATAATGCTTCAAGGATGCTCCAAGAATGCTTTTAGTGTGAAAGACTGTAAGAGATCATAATGCTATATTGACTAAAGATAGAGTTGGAAAAAGTTTGTGTAAAATTCATTAATTATTCCTCTAATGCCTTTTTATTATTGGTGTCTCTTTATTTTATAATTTCCCTTAATTTTTCATCTAATTTCCCTTGCATTCAAATGCATGTACCTTCACCTTCCTTTTCTCTTATTTTCCTTTATTTTCATAATTAAATTCAATTTATTTCCTTTTTTCCTTTGGCAATACCTTTCCCAATTTTCATAGTCATTATCGAATCACAGGTGATGCTCCTTATAATGTTTTCCCACGATTCAAATTAGAGTATATGTCCCATGACCTTGGTATTATTTTATTTACATGGAAAATCAATTAGTGGTTGTTACAACATGTTTTTCTTTTTCTTTGTTTTTTGTGGAAAAACATGAAACTTGTTTCCAATAAATATTTGTTGTCTTATCCGAATATAGCTCACTAATTTTCAAATACATTTGTGTATCTTGCTCAATATTTATAATGCATCCTTAGTCATGCATTTACAACTCTACTTATCCTGTATTTAAAAATTTTCTTATCATTTTAACCAAGACCCCTCTTATGGCCTGTAATGTGCTCGGTAGGGTCTCCCTTCCCTTGTTCTAGTTATGTAATCTTTTTCTAAGGCCAAGTGTTCAGCGCAGGATCCCCCAAGGGAAGTTTCGGGGCTTAAAGCCGAGATTTTGACTAAATCCATTGTAAAGACTTTGTGTTTTGTGGGTGCGAAGCATGAGCTTGTAAATGAGTCATAGGGTTGTCCACCCTCATCTTTGTAATGGAATGTCAACTTTAGATATCTACCCATGGTCCGTGGACCATGGGATTGTATAAATAGAGTGAGGCTCTAAGTTGTAAATCAATTAGAAAAGTGGAAGCAATAGATGGATAATTGAGTCTTATCTAAGTGTACAGTCGAGTATTTGGGTTGTAGAGTAGGAGAAGGCTCTGCAGCTGAGTGCATAGTGGCCTAGTAGTATAGAGCTGAGTGCATAGGGTATGTTGACTCTGTAACCTATTGAAGCATTAATAAAGAGAATTTTTATACCATTCCTATGTATTTGTTTCATGTTTTCTACATTGAATGTATCGATTATAAATTACATTTCTTTTGTTTATAAGATGTACAAATTTATATGATTATGTTGATTAAGTGAATATATGGTAGGGTATCTGTTTACGTGAAGGTAACTAATAGTTATTAGAAGATAAGTAAGATCTGTGGTGTAACTTGGGGAAATAGCACAGATCGCTGCTTTAGCAGCACGAAAGCACCTCAACCACTAGTTAGGGCTACGTGAAGTTGATTATAACAGATCGGAGAGGCCTCACAGGTCAGCATAATGCATTAAGGTATTCACAATTGGAATAAACTAACACCTTAGATATCTCAAGGGTGCAGAAACTTGGTTCTAGCATCCCCCCATACTGCTTCAGGTGAGACCTCAGTCCGTGCTCCGCGGGCTGTTGCTAAAAGGGCTAGTAGTGTAGGGATTTGTTTGGCTAATTAACTCCAAACCTAGGTTAGGCCCCCTCAATCCAACAAATGGTTCCATTGTAGGGACCAAAATCCACATAGAGATGTTTGATGTTGTATCTTTGGAATCCAACTAAGAAGGAAATTGAAGGTTGGTTGGATAGGAGGATTCACGAGTTCACGACACAGGAAAATAGGAATTCATGAATGATAAAATAATAGTTTTTAGATTGCTACCTATACACAAATATCCATTAAATCTTCTTTCCATCTTTCCCTAATGAGCTATACGAGTGGATCGGGAAGTTAGCAGATAACCAAGGAAGGTGAAAACTCAACAATCCTATTGTGTGGACCCTAGAGTTGGTGCGCGGATTGGAAGAATCAAAGTATAAGATCACGTGCACTGTTGATCATTAGCTCGATCAAATTATAGGAGGATTCATTATTGAGTTCGTGGTAGACACTTTAGTCAACTATAGTGAGGCAGAGCAAGGCTTTCTCAAAGGACCCCGAGGTAAGTACCTAAAGTCTCTGAATACTTGGATTAAAATGCTATTGTGTGAAAATGGAGTTATGTAATTACCTTGATTTCCGATGCTATGCGAAGTAGAAGAACCTACAGAAACAAAGGCAGTAAGGGTCCGAAGAATAGCCCTTTGATATCACCTCCATGAGGGGGCAAGGAAGAGCTCGCGAAGGTCTCTCCATGAAGTGCGATCCATTTGATAAGGCATGGAATTCTGTACAGACCAGCCCCACCCACACAAACACCAGCTTCACTACCATCACCTCCATCTTCACTTGTACCACCTCCACCACCACCGCGATTCAGTATGGCAAGCACGATATAGTTGCCCATGTTCAAGAGATTAGGAAATGAGGATTCGAACTATTTTTAGTTCGTGATAAGAGTTGTACAGGAAGCACAGGGAGTTACAGATGACAATATAAAGAAAGCAACACTGGTTAGTGCCCTGCAGGACCATGTGCTGACTTGGTATATTAAGCATTATAATGACAATCCGAATGCAAGAATTGTGGATATCCAAATTGCGCTAAACAAGGAATTTAGCAGGCCGAAGTCAGAAGTGCAATTGATCATTAGATTCAAGGAGATCACAATCCTACCAGGAAAGACCCCTTAGGAGTTGGATCAGAGACTGATGTCTATGATTTGTGAAGCTAATATGACTTTGAGAGATGGACAACAGCACGAAAGGTTTGCAGAATTGCTAACGTCGCATTTAAGGAACGCACTGTCACAACAGAGGTTAAAGACTCAGGTACAGGCCTTGCATATTGTGATGATGTTGTATCAAACCGAATACATGATCCTAACTTGGGAGTTTAGCAAATCCATGTGCACTTGAGAAACTTAAGCCTTGTGATGTAGAGTCTAAAATAGGATAGGACAACCGAACCAAAAGTGCACGAAGAGGTGTGGTGTGTAAAATGCGAGGGTTAGGGTCATGATAAGGACCACTGCCCTTTGTTCATGAACTACCTCATGGGAGGAGGACTGATGCAGTTAAAGCCAGAAGCACAAGTAGGACCTAGCGTAGCAGCTACTTTGTGGTGTGCGATTTGTCAAATAGGAGGAAAACATGCTACAGACAATTGCCATTTGTTACAGAAGTACATGCAAAATTCACAACAATTGTTCTGTAATTTTTTTAGATCAGTTGGCCACAATGAGCTCACTTGTAGAAGCTATGAGATGATGATGGATAGAAGTCTCACCTATAGAGTTCAGGCTGAAACACAACCCCTAGACTAGAACACAAGAGTGGCGTGAACCGGATTTTAGGGGTGAAGATGAGGCCGAGGTGGAGAAGGACCTGGAAGAGGTTACAGGCAACTGATATGCTACAATTGCACAGGGCTAGGAAATTATGCCCATGATTGTATGAACCCAACGCATCCATCATGTCTGCGTTGTACCTTGTTTGATCATGAGATGCAAGAGTCTTCTATGCTGATAGCTAGGATACATGACAAGAGAGCGCTACCGCCTCCCCCAACTCAGAGCCTACATATGATGAGGTCTGGGCCACAAGAGGATGATCCAAATGTGAACATTATGCTCCAAAGTGGAATCGCGACGAGAGATGATAAAGGAAAACAACTTGAATATAGTACTTGGGTTTGCAAGGCTCCAATGAAAGAAGTAGAGTTTGATTTGGAGCATGATAATAAACCTTCATGGAAGCAGAGAAGAGCTTCGTTGATGCCTCCACTTCAGAATGTGAAGATAGAACAGAGCCAAAAATGGACAAATATATGTTTAGGATGTTCCTAGAAACATGCATGAAGCTACCACGTGACAATAAGGCTTTAAAAGGATTGCAGGAACTCATTAATAGATGCATTGAGATTGAGCTAGGAGAAGCACGCGTAGTTTGGAATATTGGAAAACACAAGAGTAGGATAGGGAGAGAAATGAGGCTAATCAAGTAGATTAGAGAATATGAGATGGACCAAGTAATTTTGGACTTAGTATCAGATGAAAATGTTTTGCCGAAGTAGACATGGGAGTGCATGGGGAGGCGTACGTTGCAATGGTCTCCTATTCAACTACGAATGGCAAACTAGTAGAAGATAGTACCCATGGGGCGATTGCAGGGTATCACTGTGGATATTGAGGGAGAGAGCACGCTAGCAAACTTTGAAGTAATAGAGATTGTTGATGACAACAATCCCTACCCCGCACTCTTAGGAATTGATTGGGCCACTTACATGAATGGCGTGATTAATTTGAAGAAGTGCAAGATAATTTTTGAGAAGAAGTCTATATGTGTAGTTATACCATTAGACCTTACTGAGGGATCGTGCTACACTGAGATGGTGTGTGACTATGAAAGAAATGACGATTTGGACTGCATCTATAAGATAATTACGTGAGAAAAAGACTGGGTAAATCCCACTGCGAATGGAGGGATTTCATGGGAGTGTGGAAGCTCCTGTACATTGTATTCTGATGAGCAGATAGAGCGATGGAAGAACCAGTTACACGAGGTAACCATGCTTAATTGTAACATGATGACGAGGTCACTACATTGTGTATCGACAGAAGCAAGAGATCTGCCTATGTATGATGGATTAGGTGAGGTAGATGCTTTCTTAGACAGATTCAAAAGGGAGGTGTTGGAAAAGAATTGTTTCCAAGCCTCGAACTAGGTACTACGTGCTACACCCACGAGGTGGTGGGATACGCATAGAGGAAGCTTTGAAGACTGGTGCGCATGTAGAAAAATGTTGCGCTCACAGTTTGAGAAACCTATAGTGCGAATGGAAGATAAATATAATGGACGGGATGGTCCGCGTGTGCATCTATCTAGGTGGGCACAAGCATATGGTAAACAACCTGCACCGATGCACATGAACTTCGAATTGGGAGATAGTGTCAGTAAGCATGTGTTTGGGGGGAAAATGTGTGAACAATCCCTCAAGTTGGAATGATAGAGTGTGGAGAGAATGAGCATGCAAAATGTTATCCACACAGAAGCATTTAACAAAGTGTATGAAGCACTGAACAAGGTCTATAGTGCATAGTGAAGTGATTAGGACCTCCGCGTACCAACAATTTTATGGGCTTATAGGACAATGTGCAAGAAACTGAAAAGACAGACGCCTTCTAGGTTGGCTTATGGAGAAAACGCTGTAAGCCCGATGGAGTATATTATTCCTAGTCCACGCGTAGCTGCTCCCACAGATATGATGGATTGCAGAGACTTAGAAGAAGTGATCACATAGTTGGATGAAGAAGAATGCTTTGTACTTGATGAAGAAATCTAGCTGGGTAATCTTAGGCTCCAAGGACTCATGAATGAAAGAGTTTGGTTAAGGGAGAAAAGAACCATGGTAGAAGCAAAAGTCAAGAAGCTTGAGGAAGGAATAAAGAAATACCTTCTTGATAAAAAAATTGTGGTGATAAAACAGGATGCGCACAACTACGCTGACAAATTTGGGGACTACTGCCGAGGGTTGATCAATTTGATTCCTTGGACAAGACCATATGTTACTAACATGATCATAGATGGTGGTGTGGTGTAGTTGGTAAAATGTGCAATGCAGTTGATGAAGTCAAATGGCAAACCCTTCCTAGGAGAAGGAAATAATAGATGGCTGAAGCCATATACAGGTTGTGTGGCCACCTAACTAGCCATGGGAAGCAAAGGCTTAGTGCTCTAGGCAGCTGAAAGGAGGTGCAAGACTATAAACTACCCTTCACGAGAGCTACACGATGATAGGAATGCACATAGGAGAAAAGTGTCACAAGGTCCACGGCAATGCAAGAGTGGTTGTGCTGCCACACGTGTTGGTTGGAAAGTGACCATTATAGTCACTATTCATGATGTGATGCTTGGGTTGAGACCAAAGGGAGCGGGTAGCAAACATTTAAGGTAGGCTTTATGGGCTAGATTTGGGAAAATCTATTGCCAAGGGAGAATTAATGAACTGGATTTGGTGGCAGTTGTCGACTTCAAATTCAAAAGGTGTTATAAAATGCAAAGGGCTCCCCAACAAACAACACTTGGCCATTTGAGGATTGAGGTATCATGCACCCAGAGCTTTATGAACCCATACCTGTTTGATCTACTGTGATTAAAGACATTATTTGAGCACGTAGCTGACCAGTTGAGATATTTCAGGAAAATCAAGATCACAACATCTAAAGAAGCCAGTGATATCGAGGACACAATCATTGAAGAGGCCACACAAGACATGATAGTAGGATATGCCCCTGAGAGCATGGGGATAGTTGCGAAAATCCCAAAATCACCGTGCACACTGAGACTGAAGAAAGATAAGAAGGCCATGGTTATGGTGCACTTGTCCCCTTGAAACCTACTGTGAACTAAACTAGCCATGGAAGAAAAGCAAAAAGCGGTTAATCTGAAAACTGATGAGGAGGAGGAAGACCTTGAGGAAATCCTTGTCGAAGAGGAGGAGGATGAAGACATGGAGGTGGAAACTGTGGGCGTGAACCCTCTAACCAGGTTGCCTGCATATGTTGCTTCACAGAAGGGAAAGGAAAGGGTGCCCAAGGACCTAGATGAGAGCAAGAGATCTCTGTAGACTCTGCTGCTACCCAATGATATCATTTTTGAAGGAGTGCACTTGGGATAGGTGCCGAGTCTAAAGTTCGAATACTGGGATCTCACAGACCATGAGAAGTTCCCACACTTGGTAACCACGCAACTCATGAAGTCGAAGAAGAACACTATGGCATGAGTCATAGAGTTTGAGCCACACACGTGGTTGTGCGAAGTAGAGAAAGTAGGCTTGTTGAACCTACATTGGGTGCCACATTACCATCATGCCCTAGTAACTATCTTTGTCATTAGGCAGCTTCTCTACCTCACGGGTCTTTTTGGCTGGAGGAGCTCATCCCCATCATGGACCACTTGATTCATAGAATTACCCAACTTCCTTGTAAAGGGGAGGACCCAACAGATATTTCACAGGGTAAGAGCAATGACTTAACTATCTCAGAAGCCATGAAGGAAAAAACTGGAGAAGAATAAGAGAGGGTACACGATCTCCAGTATCAAAAATAAGGCAGTCAAAGTTGTGACCCAAATATTGGATGGCAAGGTTATGTGGAAGTGTCGTATGGATGAGGGGCCCGCACTAGTGGTAGCACTTGCCATACAATGTGTAGCGGGGGTCCAAGTTAACTGGTCGGAGTAGTTATGCAAGGAATACCTGGAGAATTTCCGTAAGGCACAGGAACAAGGGAGGAACTTCCACTATGCATGGCTTCTGCTGTCCATAGTGTTGGTGGCTTGGGAATTGCTTGAGGACAGCTAGTTCCCCACAATCGTGTGTGATCTTTCGGAGGCAGAAAAGTATGCTTCGTTGTGAGTCACTAGAGACACATATAGGATCTAAGATAGTAAGATATTTTGGGTGTTCATGGAGATGAACATCAGAATGGGGATTAACCCCAAGTCGTGGTTATCACCCACTATTTATAATATACTAAAAAGCTTCACAGAGTTCAAAGTGGACTTCCATCATGTGTACATCAGGGTGCACAACGACCTCATGAAGAAGTGGAATGAACTACCGTACCTAACCATGGATGATGTTATATTCGCTATGCTTAAGTCATGGCCATCGGAGTGGCACACTCCAGCCATCTTCGCAATGGAAACATAAAAGTCTATTTCACAACAGAAAAAGGAGGAGGAAAAAATATAGATGGAACAATTAGCAGAGAAGAGAAGAAAAGAGGCAGCAACAATAAAGGCACAGGAGGCACAGGATGCCATGAAGGTAGTAGCAGAACAATAGAAAGCAGCAGCTGAGTAGCAACAACTAGCAGAGAAGGAGCGCGAGGGCCATAAGTCACCCTTTCCTAATTAAGATCCAAAGATAGAGGAAGGTGGCACTGACCCAGAAATAACATCTACATAATTGAAGCATCAGTGCTAGGGAGAGAAGGTGGGGCCGCGAAAGAAGTAGAAAACTTCTAAGACTTATTTCGCCCCATCACCCTCACTGAAGGAGATCTCCATGATATAGAGGAGACAGTGTGTGACGTCACCACAGAGGCCCTCTAGTATCTCTTGGAGGAGAATCAAATTGTGTTGGGGGCCCTCCGGGCACAGATACAGGGGTTGCAGGTGCCCACTTCTCAGGTTGGTACTCTCTTGACCAGACTTGTAGTAGGAATGACTGCAGATGAGTAAGTGTTGGACGCCCACATGACCAACACCATACTACTGTGGGAGGGGGAAATAGTTACAAAGAATGAGGTCGACCAGCCTACGGACAGTGACCTGAAGGGAGTAGGGATGAACATGACTAAACTACCTCAGGAGACACTCTATGTCTTACAGGATGGAGTGACTGCAAAACTACAACCTAGGGAGGGTTGTACACTACAGGTGTTGAGCGAGAAAAAAATTAATATGGAACAAGTAAGCTTGCAGCATGATGATGTAGTGGTGCAGAACTAGATGATGGTGTAGGTGATTGAGGAGGCTTGCCAAATGGTCCCTGAGTTGGCCATCTCAATAGAGGCACCAAGAGAGGTGTGCATCAAAAGTTTAGCAGTAGGGGTGTGTGAGGCACGAGAAGAGATTTTTAAGGTCTAGCTAGAGCTGAACCTTCAGATAGTAGATTTGTGTTTGAAGGTGCAACATTCAACTCCTCCACAGGTGAGGGAATAATGCAGAAACGCCATCACAATGGGAACATAGGAGATCAATAGTGTAGTGAAGGACTTCACTAAACATTTGGAAGAGTCGTTCGAGGTCCTCACCACTCTAAAGGAGGACCTGAACATACATCACTCAGAAACAAAGGTGTGTGAGCTGCAGAAAATATATGATGATATAAAATGGACCACGTAGATGGTATCCCTTACATAGAGGCTCTCATGGATGCAACAGGAAAAAGTGCTCAAGGAGTAGGTAGACGTGGCACAACATAAGGAAGTGATTTTAAAGGTGTGCGTACAACCTTGGATCAATGAGGCATTCACCATTACAAACTCAATTGAAGCCAATCTCATGCAGATGTAGGTAACATAGGAGTAGATACAAGGAAGCAGTTGAGATACAACAGTCTCGGAATAGTGCATGCAGGAGGTACAACAGGCAGCTTCTTAGTGCGCTTCTGATCTTACAGCAGTTTGGGTAGAGTTGGGAGTTTCTCCGCACCAACAGAGTGACTCGAGGATGAGTCACAATGTTTGTGTTGGGGGCCTATTGGGCACGGGATCCCCCAAGGGAAGTTTTTGGGCTTAAAGTTCAGGTTTTGATTAAATCCGATGTAAAGGCTCAGTGTTTTATGGGCACAGAGTGTGAGCTTTTAAATGAGTCATAGGTTTGTCTACCCTCATCTTTGTAATGTAATGTTAGCTTTAGAGATCTACCCATGGTTCACGGACCATGGGATTATATAAATAGAGTGAGGCTCTAAGTTGTAAATCAGTTAGAAAAATGGAAGCAATAGATGGAAAATTGAGTCTTATCTAAGTGTAGAGTCGAGTCTTTGGGTTGTAGAGTAGGAGAAGGCTCTGCAACTGAGTGTGCAGAGGCCTAATATTCTGCAGCTGAGTGCGCGAATGCCTGCAACTGAGTGCATAGGGCAGGTTGAGTCTGTAACCGACTGAAGCATTAATAAAGATAAGTTCTAAACCATTCCTATGTATTTATTTCCTGTTCTCTACATTTAATGTATCAGTTATAAATTACATTTTTGCTATTTATAAGATGTGTGAACTTATATGATTATGTTGATTAAGTTAATATAAGATAAGCTATCTCTTTACGCGAAGTTGACTAACAATTATAAGAAGATAAGTAAGATCTATGGTGTAACTTTGGGAAAAAGCACCTTAGCCCCTAATTAAGGTTGCATAAAGGTGATTATAACAGATCACGAAGGGCTCACAGGCCAGGATAGTGCATGAAGTGACTTGCGTAAAGGTGTTCATAGTTGGACTAAACTGACCCCTCAAACATCTCAAGGGTGCGAAAACATGGTTCCATCATAAATCCATATTGCTTCGGGTGAGACCTCAGTCCGTTCTTCACAGGCTATTGCTGAAAGGGCCAGTGGTGTAGGGATTTGTTTGGCTAATTAACTCTGAACATGGGTCAAACCCCTCAAACCAGAACCAAGAACTATGTTGAATAGGCAATAATAATTACTGACAGTAAGGTACTAACGTTGGATATTTTATTTCTATTATTTATTTATAGTGTAATCATCTCCTTAGAGTAAATTTTAACTTTGTCTTTACACTAAAAGATATTGTACCACTAAATAGTTCTCATCGTACATAGTTATTATACTATATTAGTTATGGTTGTCATGTCCCAATAATACATAATTTTATGCGCCATATATTTACCTTTCACAAAGAAACATTTAACAAACTTCCAACGATGTACTTGTTCGACTTATTTTTCTTTTATTTCATGTCTTTCGTGTGCAAATTTTTGGTGCCTACAACCCACATTGCATACTATATATTAATATATATAACATTAAATTATAAATAATATATATATACATAACTTACAAAGATTTTACAAATAGAATCACTCATAGAATAATAATTTTTAAATTCTCTGTTTCTCTTTTGAATTTTTGGGTTTAAAGGGCTTTTTCATAATTCCACGGAATATTCCAAGAGCTTCCTTAGACCACGAAAGTGAAAGATGGCAGCTCTCCTAGCTACGCCTGAGATATTTTCCTTTCCAATCATAATAGAAGTGTACCGATAGGTTTCTCAGCAAACCCTAAGCATCATCCTACCTCTTGAGGTTTTCACCAATATTTTTCTCACATTAGTGTTTTGGAAGATACTATCTATTTCTCCCATAGTAACCCTACTTAAGAGAACCATAATAATGGAATTTATTCCCAAACTTTGTTTTTTGGAACCCCTTTTCGCTTCTCTTTCTTTTTCTTAGAGAATAATGGACAACGAATGAGGGAAGCTTCCTCTTTTTTGATTTCCCTTTTTGGGAGTAACTAAAATTTCCAATTACTTTTTAGTTGTTAAGGAATTTTAACTCTCTAACTAACTTTGGCATATTCTCAAGAATATTATACAAATAATTTCCATTGCTTCTCTTTCCAACATAAACAAAACATTCCTAATTGAATAATAACATAGAAATTCAAATACATACTTTAAATATAATCCAACTTTAACCAATAATGTCTTAAGTCAATTCCCTAGGGACATTACAAATGAAATGTCATATTCCTCTAAATTGGCACTAACTTGAAGAAAGACTTATGATAGGGCTAGATGAGTTACAGGAAATGGGAAAAATAGTAAAAAGAATAAGGAAAATTTTGGAGTAGATCAAGATATGAAGAAGAGTTACATTGATTTAATAAGGATACATAAAGTGTTTGAAGTGGGTGACCATGTTTATGTTGAAGTTACTTGAATCTAAGGAGTTTCTCTAAACTAGCACCTCAATTTTGTGGGCCATTTGAGATATTAGCTAGGGTAGGGTCATTGGCCTAACAAATGGCACTACTATCTCATATTAAGCTTCATAATGTGTTTTGTGTCTCTCTCTTAAACAAATATATACAAGACTTGAGTAATATAATTCATTGACATGTTGTACAAGTCGAACTAGAAGGAAAGTACTAGGTCACACCACTGTAAATTTTAAAATGCTGAGAGATTACACCATGGAATCACCCCATCAACCACATTAAAGTGAAATGGAATCATTTTTGTCCTAAGGAGGCCACCTAGGAAATGAAATAATGAGATAAGGAAAACATTTCATAGGTTGTTTCAATGAGGATGAATTCCTTGAAGCACCAATGATGGTTACCCTTTCAAGGGGAAGGGGAATATAATACCCCTAGAAATTTACTATGTGATTTTATATTTACTTTCTAGCTAGAAAAATATGTGTGATGAAATATGTTGATATAAATATTCTTTTCCAATAGTGAAACAACAAACTATTTTTGACATGTTAGTCCCCTTAGAGATATGTTAAAGGCTAACATGAGAGATTAGCCTCTAACTATCAAGCAAATAATTAATGTCATTTATTCCTAGAGGGGTAGAAACAAAAAGGAATTAAAATCTTCCTTTCATAATTATTATTTATCTTCTGAAGAGGAAAATAAAATAAATTTGGACAGAGAGAAACCACTATTAAGAAAATAGGCATGACTGCAGAAAAATGGCATGTGGTTAATTCTATCAAGGGACTCTGGGGGATAAAGATAATTACCTTTAAAAAAAGAGTATCACTGGGAGAGAAAAATTTGTTGAACCCTAAAAATATGAGAAACACACTACTAAGTGGTTGAGGAGGTGAATTCTACTCATTTTTCTTGATAACTAGGGGTGGAGCTTGGGGAGAATTGAGATAGAAATGGTTCATGATTGGGATTATTGTGAAGGAATTTGACTTATTCTTGAAACGATTTAGATAAATATATGAATTATTTAATAGTGAATAGTAAAAATGTAGAAATGGAGGTTGTATCCTAAGGTATAGAGTAGCTATTTACTATAGAAGTTAAAGGGATGTCAATTTATATACTTGTAAATGATGATGTTATTGTGTTGAATATGATTGTTAGTGTCCACAAAATATAATTGTTGTCTAGCTAACTTTGTTGTTGTAGGTACAGTAAAGGTTGCAATTTTAAGAAAAAGGCCCTTCTTACCATTGTTGGCCGCTAAAGGGTGATAAGAAAAATCCTATTAGAAATTCTTGAGAGTTAAATAAAAAGAGAAAAAAACTTTGTAGAGTAATTATGAGACAACTTCCTCTAAAATAATATAGCAATGGGTGATAAAACTAGAAATTTCTAGATACACATATACTAATTATGTGGGTTATAGTATCGTGACCTAAGTTTCAAAAGTAGTAGGCTAAATATATATTCTTAGGTGTGTGTATATATATATACAAACATGTATGTAAGTATATAAATTTTTATAGGTAATAATAGGGTTAGGGTTTGGGAATGTTTATATTTTAGATGTGCAAACTTGTGGAGGACAAGTTTTTTTTTTCACCCAATGTCATAGCTCCATGTTGTGGTCACCAACAATACAACGAGGGCATGGTGCAACATCAACAATATCTCATCGTAGTTATACAACTACTCCAACACGGACTATGCTTAACATTCTTCAAACTTCAATACTTAGTCAATTGTGCCATTAAATCTTCTTGTTCGATTATTATAGTAGTGTAAATAAAACTTCAATTTACTTCATTAATTTTGTGATGTCATAAAGAACACAATATATGAAATGGGAGGCGGAAATTATAAAAAACAATTTCCCCCTTTCTTCTTTTATTAAATTTAAATATAATTTCTAACAATTTGCAAATGGTCATCCATGCCCAAACTCATGTGTCGCCCATCTAAAACGTTACAAAGCTGGTAGTTGTTTGCCTAGTCCAACAGACTTGGCCAAAATGGCAAGTTGCACAACTTGATTCATGCCTAGCCTAAGGCTGGCACCTTGTCCAGCAAAAACCCCAAAAATTGTGCGCCAAAATATCCCAAAAAACTAACCCTCAGCCCTACATAGAAAACATCTCTCTTGGATGCGCTCTCATCCTTCTACTACATGCATTTGATGTGTTTCAAAATTATAAAATGTGCACCCTAGATCTTTGCGATATCACACGACTCACATTTCCGCGATGTCATAGAATTTTCCCTCTTTGTGATTTGTTCTGTAATCTCTTTATTTTGTTCAAACTTGCTTGCTTTCTACCTCTAAGTTGTGGAAAATTGTCTTTATACTAAAGCGAACAACCTTGATTCCAACCTACTTGTCACTTTTGTTCAAGCTGACCCATCATTCAAGTCACATGGTTGTGTAGGAAATGAGCTGAATCATGGTTTGGTCATGCAAGTCCCTTTGTTCTGCAGGCCAACTAATTTTTTGGTTGTGTAGGTGCCCCTTTGTCATCTAGACATGCCCTTCCTAAAGGCGTTCACTCACACTCTAAATTCTTTCTTGACCTTACCTTCATTCACACGCTTTCTTCGGGTCCTCTTACTGTGTTACCTGAGTTTGTGTTGCATATGTCACCTAAGTTCATGTTGCTTGTGTCACATAAGTTTGCATTGCCTAAGTCCATGTCAGCTAATTCCATGTCACACGAGTTCATGTCACCTCAGTCTATGTCACCCAAATTCATGTCACCCTATTCCATGTCACCTGTGTCACTTGAGCTCATGTTTCCCGAGTATGTGTCACCCATGTCCCCCAAGTTCATGTCGCCCGAGTTCATGTCACCTAAGTTCATCTCACCCATGTCACTTGAGTTGTTTTCATGTACGATGGTGTGCCCATCATGAAAGGACTAATACGTCTCACTTGACACCCTGCCATCGTGAAAGTGTGCTCAAGCCATGTTCCACTCCTACTCGTGCATGTTGACCCTATGTGGACCTGGGCGCCCCTCCTCCATGTTGGTGTGCTCATTGTAAGGGTGCAATCATCATACCTCGAAGTCAGTTTTTTGGCACCAAGTGTGTGTGGCCCATCATGGGTTCCCATTGGCCTTGGTGCCAACTTGAGGCCCTGACGTCCCCCCCCACTTCATAAACGTGATTGTCCTTAACAACAAATCCACTGAGGAAATTCCATTTCCAATTCAAACTATCACAAAGTTCCACCAACTGCAATTCATATCATTCTTACTACATGAACTCCTCACCTTCATCACATAGAGCTACAACAAGGCTCATGACTTTATGTGGGTAAGACTCCTCAATCTCATGGTCATCAGTCACAACTTATCATAGTCCTCCACACTACCCCAACACACAAAAATATGCTCCCTCTAACTCATCTGTAATGTATCAATCATAACTGGCATCATGGAAACCCACCACATATTGTCATGTGAACTATTGCTGCCATACTCCAACTCATCTTTTCCATGCATCCATGCATTGTTGACCCCCATGACTTGAACTAAGTGGGTGATCAGTCCAACCATCACATCCATATCCATGAGAATGTACCTCCTCATGTCTTGGTTGATCATTTCTCTAGCACTTTGTCACATATTTATATTTGATCAAGAATTAGTCCAATATCTCCTTCAACCAATGCTGATTGTAACATATCCACACCCATTGGAAAAAATACATCTCATCTCTGATATGTTTCTCATCAATGTTGTTAAAGGGAAACATCTTCACTTTCCTCATCATCTCATCCATGTATTTCCCATGGTTATAAGCCAATAACTTCCATGTCCATGAAAATGGCTAAGCCTCATTAGACTCAACCCATGCCTAAGTGCTCCCAACAAGTCAACCTCATCATTACAACCACCATTCAACTCCAATGTCTCTTGCCTATATCATTTCCATCAAGTCACTACTCACAAACGCATCCCATATTGTTCCCAAGCTATGCACCCCATAATTCATCAAATTCAAGTCTCAAAATTGATTTCTGCTAGTCAACAAACCAAATACTCTAAGACCACCATCACATGAAGTCTTCATCAGTTACAACTTCCTTTACATTGTCTCAATATCCTTTGAGCCATCTTCATCCAATAGTTCGGGAAAGTAAACTTGTCTCAGTTGCAATTTTGATTCCAAGTTTCCTCTACCTTCTTGATTGCATGAATGCTCTCATATATTGCCTATGTCTTGCTTCAAAAATGGCCATGACCTTGCTATTTTAATGTGCTCAAAATTTCCATTGGTCCACCTACAAAATATCTTCATGTGGCATTGACAAACCTATCTTGGAAAACATCCTCACTTGGCACCTCTACTGAATGCCCATATGCAACATCCTTTTCTATCACTTTCATGTGATTCCCCTGCACAAATCATGTCATGAAATTGTATTCTAATAGATGCACATAACTTTAGTTTCCCAACTTGTCCATTTTAGTATGAGCAAAACAACTTCAATTGTTGCATCCTTTCATTCGATCAGGTTAGTGCCATCCATCACCCTACCCTTATACTACTATTGCAAGTATCTTCCTTCATCACTATCTCCCCCACTAAAGGTTCACCAAGGCTACCTCTTGTCTCCAAGGAAACTACAATGAAGAAGTCCACCCAAGTATGTATATCAAGTCTTGTTTTCTCAACCTTCCCTTCCTTCCTTCTTTCCATGAGTCATGTCAGACACGTAGACAAGCTGTTCAACTAAGCATGACTTGTCCATCACATAATTCATCACATTCCACCCTTGTCTCAGGTATTCACACCTTCTAATCTAAGATTAAATATCATCCAAACAAGTCCTATAAACATCAACATAATCCATGTCAAAATTAAACAAAAACATACCTCAAGCTCCTAAGTGAAATTCATCCATCACACGTTCCTCTTAATCAGCATAAGGGAAACCATCATAATACTTCCATGAACAACTTCATATTTATCACAAGTTTGAGATATGCATTTATCTAATCCAACTTCAATAGGTTTCATATCACCAAGTTCCTCCTCATTTTTTGGGAGGCTAACAACATTTGTTTCTTCATATTCGTGTCACATGCCAAAATTTGGCTAAGCTATGGTAGGAATCATCCCTCTAGACTCCTCCTATTTCAACGTGATGTTCACATCACTTACATCACACTTGACCAACAAGCCAACTTTCTCTTCTTACATCACAACTTCTCCTTCATCACGGTTAGCAATTTCAACCTGACCAACTGACCATCCAAGTCAAAGAAGATCCTCTCTAACATTGCCTTCCAAAAATTAAAGCTCTTGTTTTAATCTTGATCTCTCTTCTTTCAGGCAACCCAACCTTTCCATGAGCTCCATAGGTCTATCTCGACCCTCTTGTAACCCTACCATCTTACTTCCCAACACTTAACAAGTTCACAACCTTGATTACAGTTCTTCCAAACTTCTTCGAGTGCCCACATTCACATAGTAGGCTTTGATACTATCTGTAATGGCCCCACATTTTGGTCGCCAAAATATCATCGTGGAAGTTCTGCGACATTGCCGATATTTCGTCATAGTTATATAACTACTCTAACCCATACTATGCCTAACATTATTCAAAACTCAGTACATAGCAAAGTTTCCAATTCAACCTTCTTATTCAGTTATTACATCAACAGAAATAAAACTTGAATTTACTTCATTAAATTTCAACAATTATATAATTCTTTCAATATTGTAACTAACACATTATGTGTGACGAGAGGGGGAAACTACCAAAATCATTTTCCCCTTTGTTTCTTTTGTTAGCTTCAAATATAATTTATAATAGTTTACAAAGGGTCAACCATTCCCAAACTCATGCGCTACCCAAGTACAAAGTTACAAAGATGGTATTTATTGGGATAGCCCAATGCACCTGCCCAAAATTCCAAGTTCCACAACTTGGGACATGCCCACCCCAAGGCCAACACCATTCCCTATAGAAACCCCAAAAATGGCACCCCAAAACAAGCCAAAAAACCAACCCTCAACCCCACCAGAAAACCATCTTGCTTGGGTGAGATCTCATCCTTCTATGACATTCCTTAGCTACGTTTCCAAATATTGTGATCTATGCCCTGCATCTCCAAAATATCATATAACTCACATTTTTGTGATATCTTAGACTTTCCCCTTTCTGTCATTTTCCCAATGATCTCTTTGTTTTGTGTCAAATTTCTTCCTTTCTCCCTCCAATCCATGAAAAATTCTCTTTATACCCATGCGACCACACTCTATTCCGATTGATGTATCATTTCTGTTCAATATGGCCCATTGCTTAAGTCATGTGATCAAGTGGGCACTAGGTTGACCCATCATTTGGTCATGTGGGTACCCCTACCATGTGGGACAACTTACTGTTTTGTCATGTGACTGCCCCTCCATCGTGTGGGAATGCCCTGCCTGCTATCATTTGCTAGCATCCTAGATTCTTGCTCGAATTTCCCTTCACTCACATGCCTTTTCTTGATATACTCGAGTCTGTGTCACCCTAGTTTTTATCACTCGGTTCATTCGATTTCGTGTCACTTGATTCACTCGAGTTCATGTCTCAAAAGTATGTCTCACCCATTTCTATGTCACTTGTGTTCATGTGGCCCGAGTTTGTGTCACCCATGTCACCTTATTTCATTTTGTTTGAGTCCATCTCACTAGTGTCACTCAAGTTCGTGTCGCTCGAGTTCGTGTCATCCAAGGTCGTCTCACCCATGTCACCCAAGTTTTTGTCGAGTAAGTAGGTGTGCCCATGGGGACATGCCTGCTATGTCTTTCCTAGTGCTCCACGATAGTGCATGCATTCCTAGGGCACATGGCCCTCCAACTCATGTACGCTGCCCCCTTTTGGACCTAGGCACCCCTCCCCCATGTGGGCACACTCGTCATAGGGATGCACTTGTCATGCCTCTAAGTCAATTTTTTGCCACCAAGTGACCATGGCCTATCATAGGTCCCTATTGGCCTTGGATCGAGTTCCTAATAGCCAATCATGACCAATCCTGAACACATGTGGCTTAGGGATCAAAAGATTGAAAATAAATACCCATTACAATGGCCCACTAGGCTTCTAGCCTA
>APFE030743283.1:14058-31735 GCA_000404065.3 Pinus taeda | reverse complement strand
AGAGAGAGAGAGAGAGAGAGATTATCACTTTTCAAATATAAACATTGCAGGATGAAACTAAAATGTATAAATACATTTAAAAATTTTCAAAGTGTGACAAAGCATTGCTAAACATATATAATTTTGTATTATAGAATAGATTATGAAAAATAGAAGTATAACTATAGGCTAGAGCCATAAAAGGAAATAAATATGCATGCTTGCAATAATTATTACATTCTTAATTGAAATAAACATAGAACCAAAAACAACATATATATTCAAGAAAAATACATTTAAATATAAATGTCATCACCATAATAATTAAAGCATCATAGTCCCATTTTAATGAATCAACCATTTAATATCAACATTTCAACAGAGTAGCAAACCCTCATAGGAAGGAACCCTCTCTCAAAATCACTAATACAAGTCTTTATTTTATAATGCACATTGTTTTAATAACTGATTATTCTTCCCTCAAATAAACTCAACAATACTTTTAAACCAAAGAAGTTGCTAGAACTAGCCTAGAACCAGCCTAGGGTAAAATTATGTAAACTCTAACATGATATTAAATAACCAGAAGTAAGGCAAAGGGTCTTTACGACATGAATGATATGGAAAAATTTAAGTATAGTGCGAGGACCTATAACTCTAAAGGAAAAGGAGAAATCAATAAAAACATAGCCAATTCCTGCAATAACCATATATGCAAATTCAATCATTGTAGATGCATACTCGTGAAAGGGGAACCGAGCAAATTTTGTTGCTACTCAATCTCTCTAGGAAAATTATGAATAAGAAAGGAATCATGCCATAAGTATTGTCAACAAATTTAATTAGCTGAAGGTGAGCGAATAGGTTTGTCATTTATCTTGGGAGGGAAACAATGTCTAGTCTTAATAGTAATTCACATAAAGAAGGTGAGAACAAAAGTATACAAGTAAAAAGAACATTAGAAAAGATTCATGTGAGCTAGAGTTTTGGGAAAACCCACACTGAAGAGGAACATGATAATAAATCCTGAGATTGGTGTGGAAACAATTTTCTAAGTAACATGTATAAAAACTAGTGCCATAGCTAATGAAACCTTCTACATAGATTCGAAATACCTACGAAGCAAACCAAAACTAGTTAGCATTTACAATGAAGAACAAAGTCGTAGTAAACATTAATCTCAAGTAACACACAGGAAATGAATCACACAAAATCTTGGAAATATTACGAAATACAAGCCTATACATCATCTTAAACATAAATTTAACCCCTCTGGAATTCAAAAGATTAGTTTAAGAACAACCACAAAAAAATCGACCGTAGAAGATTCAAGAATCAAGAAAAAAACTCTACCTGTTATAGGGTTTAAATGAAGTTTAAAAGCTCGATCTCACCACAAAACCATGAACACAATTAAACCATGACAACAGGGCTAAGTAGGGAAGTTACCCTAACCCTCATTCAATTAATCTCCAAAGCCCATTCAATGAGATTTAATCTATACCATTAAAACCAACAACTTGTTAGCATTCCACGAGAGTGGTGCGGACCCAAGGCACAAGTTAGCAGTCTCATGATGCTTGCCCAAGTGGAATCCATTTAGGATGGCGTTGTATTGTTATTTTTATAAGAACACAAATTCTACCTTCATGTCAAACCAATGCATGGGTGACTGAGAACTAACTTTACGAAATTCATAGCCAATATGAATGCATATAATTGTAATACGAGAGGTGTTGGAGTTAATGCTTAGGTGTTGGAGTTAATGCTTACATCCTATATTTATAGATGTTGGTTTAAGATGGTTGAGAAAATATCTCAACTTCTCCTTTTAAGTTAGAAATAAATTAGATCTGAGAAACTCTATATATAAAAGTAATCCATGAATGTAAAGTGTATGTTGATGCATACAACTTTGTGTGAAATATATGAGTGCTTTCGTCCATTCTCAACATAGTATCAGATCTTGATCGACCGACATAGATTAGTTTAAGCCTATGTGATCATTTTTGCGGACTGTTGTAAATGAACTGTGTTGTGAAGACTATTGGATAAGTCAACCGGTTTTTTTGGTCTGGGATGAGGCTGTTATTTTGGAATAAAAATTGGTGAGGGTTATGTATTGACTACGGGTGTGACAACTTGAGATGGTTCTTAGTATCATCCTGACATTGATGGACTGTGCGTATGGTGAACATTGAGGTTTGCCATGGTGAATTGGGGAGGGTATTTTTTGTCTCCAAGGTAGTGAGGAATGTAGTACTTGCAATTACATTTGTTTTATACTTTGAAATTGAGCAAAATTAGATAGTTTCTTAGTTTTCTAGGTTATATTATCAGGCAGGGTGCCCTCATGATCACCGCCTCATTTGTAGTAGCTACATATGCCTTGGAGCCAATTTTCTCTCTTGATGCTCTTGCAAACAACTAAATAATTCTCACTTATTTGTTGACGTTGTGATCAGAGGAGTAGTGCGATGGTAGATTAGAATGACGTTGTGGAGAATTATGTGCTCAAATGTGAAGGGAATTTGTAGCTCTTGTTTTAGAGTTGTGTGGTGTGGCTTGTTACTAAAGCTAAAATAAACGTGTGGCATATATGCTA
Organism: Pinus taeda; assembly: GCA_000404065.3. Classification (NCBI taxonomy): domain Eukaryota; kingdom Viridiplantae; phylum Streptophyta; class Pinopsida; order Pinales; family Pinaceae; genus Pinus; species Pinus taeda. The sequence continues at coordinate 29,151 of APFE030743283.1, read as the reverse complement.
TTGGAGGAGGAGTTGGATGCAAGAGAAAGTGGCATGTGATTTTAACAAAGCAATCGAAGAAATTTTTTTAATTGCAGAAAGGTACCTCATTGTTGAATTTTAAACATGTATCTTTTTAATAACCTTGTTTGATCATGGAGATTATGGCTTTAGAAAAAATCAGTGGTGAAAATTTCCCTTCACGGAAAGTAAAAATTCAAATGTAATTAATGAAGAAAAATTTGTGGGGCATAGTGAATGGTTCAAAAGTAGCACCTACACATGCTAAACAGTTAATTGATTGGAAAAATAGAGATGATAAAGCTAAGTCCATTATTGGAATTGCTCTTTCATGTTCACAATTACATCTTGTAGATCTCACTAAACCATCTAAGGAAATATAAGAACATTTGATTCAACTATTTGGTGTAAAAGCTACAAATGCAAAATTGTCCATAAAATTGCAATTATTTACACTGAAAATGAATGAAGAAACATCTATGTCAACGCATGTAAACTATTTAATGTCTCTTATAAGAAAATTAGCTAAAGGAGGTGCCAAGGTTGAGGATGAAGATGCGAAAGCAATATTAATAAATAGTCTTCCTTCAAGTTATAGTAATGTTGTCTTCACTTTCAATCAAATGTCTTCACAAAAAATGCATGAGACAATTGCAACACTTCCCATAGAAGAGAAGAGACTAAAATCGGAGGATACGGAAGAGAACTCTCCAATAGAAAACACAATGTTTACAAAGACAAGGATGAAAAAGAAAAATGCAAACAAAAGTGAAATTGAATGCTACTATTACAGGAAAATTGGGCATACAACTTGGAAATGCAGAAGTCATGCCAAAGATAGATTAAAAGGGAATATAGCCACAGATGAATATCCAGTGAATTATGATGATGAAATCAATGAAGAATTTGAACCTCTTAAACTTTCTTAGAACAACTGAGTAAAAAGGCTCAAAATGGATGGTTGTCCAGATAGTACGGTAGTTGTGGATCTTGGGAAGAATCGCTCATTCATAAAATACATGGGAGTGGTCTTCTAATGAGGTTATGTGATGGATTGGGATGTTGTTGAGTAATTGAATTCAGGAGGTCTTTTGTTTGGGAGTTCAAGAGTTGAACTCGGGAATCCAACTTTCTGACTACACCTTTACCAGGGTTATGAGGCAACTTGATGGAGTTTATACTGATAAGTTGTAAACTAATTAAAGAATTATTGTGTATCTTTTGGTTTGTGGATGATTTCAATAAAGTTATGTAATGTAAGCATTAAGGGGGGGATGTTGGAGTTAATGTTTACATTTTATATTTGAGATGTTGGTTTGAAATGGTTGAGAAATTCTCTCAACCTCTCCTTCTAAGTTAGGAATAAATTAGCTCTGAGAAACTCTATATATTAGAGTAATCTCTGAATGTGAAGTGTGTGTGTGTTTTGACACAAACCTTTGTATGAAATATATTACAAAGGTTGAAAGGTAAAGTTGGTATGGTTCATAAGAAGTGTATAATGTACATGTAAAGGATAATATACATGAATGTGAAGCACACGAAGGCACACACATATATGAAACTAAATGAATTAATATGTGTATAGGTAAGAGGAAAAGGAAGACAAAAATATAATTGATGATGATAATATTGAAAGACAAAAGGTTAAACAAGAGAAACATAAGCTCTAATGCATATAATTTCCATCATAATCACAACTTGAGCAAGGATTCCAAGAACTTGGTAATTGTTCATAAAAAATTATAAACTATTTTCCATGATTGTATAGCAAAATCAAAAGATAGTGGCCACCTTGCACACATAATATAGGCTACTAGGTTAGTTTAGCAATGATCAGAAATAAGAATGGATTTGAAAAAAGTCTAATGTTTGTACCTTATTTAAAAAAAAATTTATTATATAAAATTAAAGATCGGCTAGGTAATTTTTCTATGTTAAAAAAGGGAGATGTCACAATCAATAAACCATGCTCATTAGTTTCCACTGATAAGGATGCATTTGGAATGAATAGTTATAGTTTTTGAGATTGTTACTGAATGTTTCTTTATTTATTAACAAAAATATCTTCAATGCCTTCTATGGTCAAGTTTATTTTTATTGCAATCCATAGCAAAGCGTCTGGGCTTACCACAATGGAATCATCCATCTTTCTTCTTCATCTAGGTATTTGTCCTTGGTGACTCTATACATTGATTTGGTTTTGATTGTGACTTTACTGCTCTATTCTTATCCCATGGCCTTCCTTTGTATGGGCAAGTCCCTTCACTAGTGCCAAATTTGAAGTTTTAGATTTTCCATTACCATTCTCCCTTCTTTCTTCTTCTTTTAGGAAAATACCTTCTAACTGCTCAAAGGTAAGACCCTTTTCCCTACCTAATAATCCAGTGATAAACGTACGATAATCATTCATCATTCCATTAAAAGTAAATGTTAATAGATCACTACTCAAAATATTTTCACCAATACTACCAAGTTTATGAGGATTTTTTGAAATACTAGAAAGAAAATCACTAATGTTTTCATTTACTTCCATATTAATTGAGAAAAACCTTTCCCTCAAAAATAAAAATCTATTAATATTTACATTTTCATACAACACTTTAAGTGTTTCCCATGTTATTTAAAAAAATAGCTTTGCCTTAGTCTCTTTGCAATTTGAGCCCTGAATTGAAGTTTCTAATGCTACCTATTTGGTTTCATCCCCTAATACTATTCGTGTTTTCCATGTTATTTAAAAAAATAGCTTTGCCTTAGTCTCTTTGCAATTTGAGCCCTGAATTGAAGTTTCTAATCCTACCTATTTGGTTTCATCCCCTAATACTATTAGCAATCTGAGCCCTAAATTGAAGTTGCTAGTGCCATTGCAACCTTCCAATAACTTATTCAACCTAATTCCTTCCAATAACTTATTCAACCTAATTTTCAAGTTTGTGTAGTTCGCTCCATTTAAATATAAATCCACTAATGGATTTGCCTTTTTTAAAATATTAAATTTCCCCAAATAGAAGAAGTGCACCAATTTATGAAATATTCAAAAAAATAGACAACTGCTCCTTTGCTCACTGTAATTCTGCTCATTTGCTCTTCAACATCTTAATTCTCATCAGTTATTTGCGGCTTGGTGAGTATGATATTTAATTCCATAAAAGTGATAAAATTATCACCATTATTAAACACATGGTCCCAAAATCGTTGTCATTTTCAAGAGTGCGTTGATGTCATCACTTGATATTAAGAAACAAAGTTATTATTCCTAGTATTTTCAATCTGAAAACAACAGTAATTTCAGCTCTACAGCGAAACAATATCTTGACCAGAAGTTATCAAAGCAAGAAAAAATTACTTCCATAAATACCAAGAAAATCAATAGCTAACCATTTAGAGAATTTATGTAACACGGGAATCTATTAATAAAAATAGGAAGATTTATTCATCACAATTTATTGGACTGCGCACCCATTCTTGTGTACCCTAACAGACACATTAAAATTCTCTCCAACGGCATCAGATTCACCATAGAGCCCAACCAAAATGATCAACCAACTCTAAATTATAAAATCAGAAATCAACAACTCAACAGTCTTGAGATTACCACATGCCTCGAAATCAATAGCCTTGGCCTTACCAGAATACCACGTAAAAGAGCAACACAAACAAACAAGAAATTGTTTTAGAATGCAGTGCATAGGATGGGGATTTTTTTGGGCAGAAGCACGGGTCTCTAAATGCCCAAATTTAAATCCTTCGGGGGCTCTGGGTAGAGACAAACACCAACGCAAGGTTATGCATTGTAGCCACAAAATGGACTCACAGCCTAGCATGTTTACGTCCAGAAAAATAATATTAGATTTAGATCTCATCCTTCTTCGATTTGATACCAACATAAAAAAAATAAGCATTGTAAAGAATTCGAGAAAATGAGAGTTATATTAATTTAGGCCTAATATGTCATTATATACTGACAAAATCACTTGAATCGATAGATATAATATGGAGAATAAAGAATCTGACTCAATAACATGGAGAATAAAAAAATTGATTCAGCATTAAGTCACCCGCATAGGAAAACAATAACTTCTAAAACAACAGTTCAACACTCACAATAATTTAGCACATTAATTTCACTATTATCTCCAAGCCCCACAACCTACGTTACAACCTACATTACACATTCCGCCTATGGTTGATGTCAGTGTTTCCCCAAATTCAGAAATGGAACTGCAAGTCGTGGGGACTAAGAGTTTTCCACAGTCTTAAAAATGCATGGTCAATTCTTTTAGTGAGAGACAAGTGTTTTATTTTTTTTCGTGGTTTTCTTTCCCGATGATGATTAATATTAAGTGAATACTTAAGTTTAAAAATTAGATAAAGGTCTTAATTTGAATTCAACAATTAATCAAAAAGGCAATGAAAAATGATTCGCTTTTGGTAAAGTTAGTGCAATTCTAATGTCAATTTAGATCAGAAATGGAGACAAAATGTTTGAGCAAAGGAGGTGGGAAGGAACCAAACCAAAAATAAAATTTGATGGAAAAAACACATGTAAATTCACGTCAGAGAAACACCTTTGTGATCAGAGACCACTTGAAACAATACTTTGGAGTATGTTGATGAAGATAAGTGATGGGACCCAGCCCACTTGGCGATGCTTTTGTGATTTATGTTATGTATCGGATCGATTACGTGGCGGATGTATGGTATTCCCCCGCGGTTCTGTAGGTTGGTGGTAGTTGGGTAGTAAATGCAGTCTTAATGGCAGTACCCTGCCTCGGTATACTCCTGAACCCTAATGTTTAACGCATCTCTCGATCCTTCCTTTGGTTATTGTTCTGTTGCGCCGAGGGTTTTGTTAGCTCTGCGTTGAGAAAACGATGGTTGCATTGTGATGGGCTTCCTTCGACTCTGTAACGAAACTTATGGGTAATGTGTTGTGGTTTGACTGGTTCTGGGTATTGTATGAGACCTTCGTTTCGCCTTTGGTTATTCTGTGCGTTTGCTCGATAGCAAATCTCTCTAGCTATAGAGGCTATTTGCCTGATTTCGTGCTCAATCCTCGGTAAGTCACACTGCTACTTCACTGGTTATGGCATTTATGGATTCACTGGTCATTTTTCTTGCTTGTAGTTATGAATGTAACTTCGGTTGGTCGTATTCGGCTGTGGTTCGAACATAGTCTCCCTGTTCACTGTCATATGGCTTTCATTGTGCGGTTTCTGTATGCGCTACTGGTTCTCTGAGATTTTCATTCGAAGTTCAATTTGTTGGTAATTATCTGGGTTTGTCTGCCTTCTCACGACGCGGCATTGATTTTGGTTGGAAACACAGGGTTTCTCGAAATGCGCCTTCGAATTTAACACAGGTACATTATCTTTCTATGCTTCAATTCCATCCTCTCTTTGTTCTGGGCCTAACCCAACTTGCCCCTTTTCTCTCCAGTCGCTCAATTTCGTTCACTGTTCCAGTTATGGCTTCTCTTCGCGTCCTCCAGGTAAGGATTTCATTTGCCAGGTTGTTTTTCTCTACAGGGTTTCGTTCTCCTCTGTATTCTTCCTGTACCATGCACTAATTTTACCTTTGGCTCCTTGCAGGTCCTTATAGGCGACCTGGGTGGCGTATTCTCCTATGCTCGGCTGTATTGGTTGCTTGTATTCTAGGTAGGCCTGAAACTCGTTTCTATCTGTGAATGTTGGTTTCTGCTTTGAGGATGACTCGTCCGCTAGTCTGGTTATTTGGTCACTGTATTGTTATTCTTTTGTAGTTTTAGTTCGGTTCGACTCCGTGTGTGAAAGTACGGGAGTCCAGCATGACCCTGCTTTCTGGTCTGTTACAAACCCTAACTCAGGGTTTTTCGTTTTGACCTGGGTTTTTGTAATTCAATCGTTTTTGCTTCAAACGTGTCTTAGACTGGTCTCTGTTCCATGCAGTGGGATTCGGCCCGACCGACTTTGTTGTAGGTTGTTGTTCTGGACAATTGAAACGAAATTTTAATGGAAAAAGTGTGTATGGTTATTTGTTACCTTGGCATATTCGCTTGTCCGTCGTTTGTGTTGCTGTGCATTCGAACGTGAGCGTGACTGGTTGTATTATTTGGTTGTTGTTAACTAAACATTGTAAACTGGTAATGTTGCTCCACCGCGTGCGTAAATAAGTATGTCACTATTTATTTGATGACTCAGAATTCGTTAAAATTCTATCTGCTTGATTTAGATTCGACTGTGAATTATGCTTACACAGTAGCCATGACAATGTAATAATTTATAATGATACAGTAGTCTATTAGGTGATGAAAATGTAAATGAAAATCAACACATATTTATACAGACAATTTCGATGGACAGTAACTTCTCTGGTTTTGAATTCTTGGTATTTTCTATTTCTGAATTCACTCAACTTCTTCTTTTCTGAACTGAACCCCTTTCTATTACATGTAGTTGGCTTTATATCCCTCTGTTTTCAATTGATGCTTGCAGTTGGTTTAAGTGTTACAAAGATGGTTACATAACTTCTATTTCTATCCATAACTATAATCATTCGACATTCCAAGACTTGTAGGAATAGTTGATGGTTATTTTTCCTAATTACATAAACTACCTTTCAATTAACAATCGAAACTATAGTAATCCTAAACTGGAAAATAAAAGAGGTATCTGACTTTTGTTGATTCTGTAAAATAACATAAAAAGAAAAATTATTCCCATAAAACCTTGACAGTTTACTCGGTCACGAGCTGTTGAACCTGGTTAGATTTCTGCACAATTACGGTGAGCTGGATGCTCCTGCATCAATAAGTTAACAGTAGATTCAGGGAGTACGCCAAAGACGGCTAAAGATTTGGCATTATAGAAGAGGAGGCAACAATTAAAAAAAATCAAACAAAGACATTTTAATGTATTCACTTTATGATGTAACTACTTTAGCAGGTGGTTTTCATAAATTAAAGTTTTGATTCAAAATACTATAACAAAGTCTATTTGTAAATTAAAAATCTACAGGATACACTACTACATAAAAAGGTGTTTCTTGGTAGACATTCTTTTAAGAGGAAAGTAATATTTTGTCTGAATACTTTAAATTATTACTTTGATTATTTTAATTTAAAAATTAAAATCATTTTAATCATCTTATGTTAAAGATTATGACATTCTGGATTAAAGAAAGAAAGAAAAAAATTAGTTTAACGTTCTATGGGATAGATTGTTTGTTCATCTGCTTAATGTCTTCGGCCCTTCTTTTGCGAAGCTTCAAAATAAATTCTACGAGCTTCTCGACAATCCCCTCCCTAAATAGATTATCCCAAAAGGTAGCTGACAACATATTTGCATAACTTTCCCTCTTGTCTTTGAAGGCCTCACATTCTAAACTGAAATGTTTTTCTGTTTTCACTTTTCGAGAAGAAGAAAAAAGTGCATACTCAGTACAATTCAGGTTAAAGAGTAATGTTAAAATATTAAGACAATTCATATCCAAGAGTAGCAGCAAAATATTAAGACAATTCAGATCCAAGAGTAGTGGCAAGGAAACAAACAAAATGAATCTAATGGTTAGGGTTAAAAACCCTGCACACTCAGCCAAATGTTATAGATAGGTTGAAATAGAGAAGAGAGAGGAAAATTGGTCGAGTCTCATGAAAACATGGTAGTATTGTCTTGCCTCTTGAATTACAGGGACATGGTCAACCTCACCTCTATTTTCTGGATATGGAGGATTTTAGGTTAGGGCACACAATCGAGACTCTACCACTATGTCTCACAAATTGTGTCAATGGTCACCTTGTATATTCATGACCTACCACAGGCATGGAATCCCATGAATACAGTTCTCGACCATTTCCTCATCTCATGGATGCGTAGCTTTAGGAACTCCATGACTTCACAAAATTGAGAAGAGGGTTCTTTAGAGTCAAAAACCTTAACCTACGACTTTCCTTGTGTAATTCCTATTCTAATTATCATTTAAATTTTTGTAGGGGGAGAGAGGCGGTTTGAGTCTTTGAGCTTGAGGTTGAATAGGGAATTGATAGATAACATGCACAAGTTCACTAGAGTTATGGGAGGCATTGGATAGAGTATGTTCAAGATGAAATCCATTTAAATTTCAAGGAGGGGCAAAGAGGCAGTTTGGGTCATTGAGCATAAGGTTGAATAGGGAATTTATAGATAAATTCACAAGTGTTGGAAAGGTGGAGGAGATAAAGCATGAATTCACACAAAACACAAGTTGTTTCTCTTCTATTGATCACACAAAACATGATGATTACAATGAACCCAGTGAAGGGTGTTTAAACCTTTTTGACTAGCTAATTGCCTAAAATATCTTGACATGCAACCACGTGCAATCACACACTCAAAGTCATTTATTACTTAACTTGACTTTACTCAACACTCAAACACTTGATCATGCAATCACTTACTTAACTGACTCTCTATGTTTAGCTAAATCCACATGCATGAGTAATTATCTTATTTTAACACTCCCCCTTAATTATGACTGCTAAACTAAAACGTGACTCATGACAACTCAAACATGCATGTTTGTCTATGTCTTAGCTAGGCTTACAACACCCAAGTTTCTTCCATGAAACTCAAACACTTCTTGTGCCACTGAATTAGTAAATATATTAGACAATTGATCACTAGATTTACAAGGCTTCAAGTGAACTTCTCCATTGCTCAAAAGTTCTCTAATAAAGTCATACATACTATCAATTTGCTTCTTCTTATGATGAAACACACTATTCTTGGATAGTGCAATCGTTGAGTTGTTGTCACAATATATTGTTGTTGATCCTTGTTGTTTCTACTTGAGTCCATTAAGTATTCTTCTTAACGACATTGCTTGACATGTTGCTGATGTGGTTGCTACATATTCTACTTCTCATGATGAAAGTTTCATAATGGGCTCCTTCTTATATGCCCATGAAATCACACTCGAACCAAGGTGCAACACAAAGTCAAAAGTGCTTTTCCTATCATCCAAATAGCCTGCAAAATCGCTATCTATGTATCTAGTCAAATCCTTCTTTTCTGTGCTTCCATACATTATGCCACAATCTCTAGTTCTTGTTATGTATCTCAAAATTCTTTTTCCTGCACTCCAATATGTGGCTTTTGGAGTCTCCATAAATCTAGAAATCAAACTCACTCCTTCCATGATATCAAGTCTTTTATTTGTGAGATACATGAGCCTACCAACTAATCTTTTGAATAAAGTTGGATTCACATCTCATCCTTCATCATCTTGGCTTAAAATTTGTACCTGTTGCAACTAATGTAGGGACAAGTTTTCAATTTTCCATCCTGAATCTTCTCAACAAATATTGGAATATTTGTTTTTGACAAATAGAAATTCCTTTTTTAGATTCTCAACTTCCATGCCAAGAAAATATTTCATGAAACAAAGATCTCTCATCTCAAATTCTTTCATCATGGTTGCTTTAAATTCATCTATGTCAAAATCACCTATAAAAATCATGTCATCAACATATAAGCAAATGATCATAATCCTTCCATACTCATTTACCTTTGTGTACAAGGTAGGCTCAATGTTCTCGAAAATCCATTCTTGATCATGTAACTGTCAATTCTGCTAGACCAAGATATAGGCAATTGCTTTGGTCCATAGAGCCCTTTCTTCAACCTGTAAACTTTGTCTTCGTTACTTTCAACTTCATATCCTAGAGGATGTTGCACATAATTTATTCTTCTAGAATTCCATTCAAGAATGCTTAGTTCACATCCATTTGATATAATTTCCACCTGTTTTGAGTTGTTGTGGCTAGAACTGCTCTTGTAGTATCCAATTTGGCTACCGTAGCAAAACTTTCTCGAAAGTTTATTCCTTTTTGTTGCGAGAATCCTTTTGCTAGAAGTCTTTCTTTAAATCTGTCAATTTCACCTTTCTCATTTAGCTTTATCTTTTACACCCACTTCACACCAATGAGATTTTTTTCCTTTGGTAAATCAACAAAATCCCATGTATCATTCTTTCCAATAGCTTCAATTTCTTCATCTATGGCTTGCACCCAATTTTCATCTCTGATTTCTTCTTCAAACGAAGAAGGTTGGACTAACAACAATGAAAAATTTGAACTAACATCCAAATCATCATAAATATCTTTCAAACTTCGCATCTTTCACTTACCATTGCTTGATTCATCACCTGATTGATTACTAGGAGAATATTAATATGTCGATATGCTTGAAGATCCATGCTGCTCTAAAAATATTGGAACCCCTGTTGGTGTGTTTCTGTTTGATGTCTTCACCCGTGATTCTTGTTGCTCCTTTTCTACTACGTCATCTTCTTCCATTACTGGCACTTGTGCATCAACTATTTTGTCTACAGTTCCATTCCATGACTCTTGTTCCTTGAACACAACTGCTCTGCTAATTATGTTCTTCTTTGTGAAAGGGTTATACAATTTGTAAGCTTTTGATTACTCACTATAACCAATGAATATGCATTTTTCACTTTTATCATCCAATTTTCCTCTTCGTTCCTTAGGCACATGTGCATAAGCTACACATCCAAATACTTTGAGATGAGATACACTGCAATACATACTTGACCATGCTTGTTCTAGTACTTTGTTCATCACAATCTTTGTAGAAGATCTGTTGATCACATAAATAACACATGCAACTGCTTTTTCCCAATAATCATTAGACAAGTTTCTGCCTTTCAACATGCTTCTTACCATGTTCATAATTGTCCTGTTCTTTCTCTCTGCTACACCATTCTGTTGTGGTGTGTAGTTGGTTGTAAACTATCTTCTAATCCCATGTTTTCTGCAGTAATCATGGAATGCCTTTCAGTCATATTCTCCACTACGATCTGATGTCAATACCTTGATATATCAATCACTTTGGTTCTCTACTAAGGCTTTGAATTATTTGAACATTGCAAAAGTTTCAAACTTCTGCTTCAAGAATTATATCCAAGTCTTTCTGTTTTAGTCATCAATGAAAGTGAGGAAGTAGCAACTTCCACCAATCGACTCTATCCTTCTAGGTCCATAGAAGTCTGTATGCACTAGCTCAATAGGTTGCTTTGCTCTATATGCAACTACCTTTGGAAAACCTTAACGATGTTGTTTTCCCTAGATGAAACACTCACAAGTACTAGCAGGTTCTCTGATGGGAGGTAATCCTCTGACCATCTATTTCTGCTACAACAATATTAAATGAGAAAAGTGCAAGTGTCCAAATCAAAGGTGCCATAACTAATAATCATCAAAACATGCAATTGTAAAAGAACTCACCTGACCACTGTAATTCAAAATTACAGGAAAGAGTTTGTTCTTCGTCATCTGTACCTTTACTATCAACTGCTTGCTTGGGGGCTTGTCATATATAACAACTTCTTGACCTTGAAATATAAATATGTATCCTTTCTGTGTTAATTGAAAAACACATAAAAAATTACGTTTGAGACTAGGAACATAATATACAACTGAGATTGTCTTTGGCTCCCCCTACTTGGTCAAAATGTTGACAACTTCTTTTCCATCTACTTCCACAGTCTTGTCAGTCCCCAACTTTACCTCTGTTTTCAAAAATTGATCAAAGTTTGCAACCAAATTCTTGTGGCATGTCATGTGGTTACTGCAACCACTATCCAACACCCACACACTAGCATAAGGTTCATGCATGGTATGACAAGCTAGGAACATGGAGTTAGCACTCTCTGTTGTCACATTAGCTCTCTAGTTCCCTTGCTCAGTTATCTTCTTGTTGCAATCACGAGCATAGTGACCAAATTTATTGCAATAATAGCATCTCACCTTTGATTTTTTAACTCTTTCATTATTGTTGAAGCTTCTATAGCTTCTTCCACTTGCATGTTCATGCTCTTATTGGCCATCTTTCTAACCACAATATCTTCCACTTTGTCCTCTTCCTCTCAATCTACCTTTGTCTCGACCTCTGTCTCTTGAAATAGAAACCTGACTTTTGAAAGAGGTCTCTAAAGTGAAATCCTTATTTTTGTCTATCCTTGCCTCATGCGATAGAAGTGATCCCATAAGGTCATTAACTGTCAATGATGCCAAATCCTTGGCTTCTTCTATGGCTGCTACCACGACATCAAATTTAGTAGACAAATATTGGAGGACCTTCTCAACCACTCTTTGATCTTTTATATCTTCACCATAAATATTTAACTGATTTATGATAGTTATGACCTGATTCATGAAAGAATTGATGTCCTATGTCTCCCTCATTTGTGGACTTTCAAAATCTCTTCTAGTATTCTGCAACTTAACAATATTAACTTTGCCCATATCTTTGTAGTTTTTCACCAAAATATCCCATGCTTGTTTTACTAAACACATGATCATAATCTTCTGGATCACTGCTCAGTCCACCCCATGCTGAATAAGTTGCAACACATGTGCATCCTTCTTCTTGTCTTTCTTCCATTGTTCCCTCTCTATATTACTAAGAGCTTGTTCTTCTTATTTGTTCTTAGGTTCTAAAAACCCAAACTTGACATAATCCCAAACACCATGTTCCTCCAACATTTTTGCCATCTTAATGGCCCGCACATCATAATATTTCCCTATAAACGGTGGGGACTGGGGCTCAAAATTTGAAAAATCCATCTTTCTCCAAAAATATTTTATTAAAAAAAACCCTAATTTCTCCTTTGTAAAACCCTTCAAAAATTACAGTTTAATAAAAAACCTTTAAGTTTTTTATTTCATTTTTTATTTTATAGAAAAAACTTTGGCAAAACAATCTTTTTGAAAATATCTTTAAATATTTTTATATATAAAAGACATTCTTTTTAAAAAATACTTTATATTATAAAAAACAAAACTTTAATAAATTCGTGGAATTTTTATTTTTTTATTGATGTGGTCCTTTGATATATGAAAAGGCCTTTTAGAAACACTCGCATAAGCTTAAATCAATGTGAGTACCAAATTTCACTTTGATTGAATTTTTTTAAAAAGCATGTCATATCAACCACGTGTTGTTCATTGGTTTATTAACGCACCTCAGCTAACTTTCTTGGCCGAGCCAAAAAAAACCTACGTGTACAGGAGTCTAGCTATCGTACGAAATCGATGGCTAATTTTTTTGGGTTTTCGATCCTCATTTTGTAAAAAAAAATTACTCACACATTACAGCTCTGCAAGATGCAGTTGCGGACTCTTTTACTCCTTTCACATAGATTATTGTAAATTTGTTCTCTGTATCTCTTTGTAACCTCGCTTTGATAGCAATTTGTTTGAAAGTTGGAGGACACAAAGCATGAATTCACACAAAACATGATCTGCTACTCATTTATTGATCACACAAAATATGATGATTACAATGAACTCGGTGAAGGGTATTTAAACTTTTTCGACTAGCTAATTCGCTAAAATATCTCGACATGCAACCACATGCAATCATACACTCAAATTCATTTATTAATTAACTTGAATTACTCAACACTCAAACACTCAATCATGCAATCACTCAGTTAACTGACTCTCTATGTTTAGCCAACTCCACATGCAGGAGTAATTATCTTATTTTAACAATAAGTTCACCAAAGTTATGGGAGACATTGATGGAGTATGTTCAAGTGGAAATCCATGTATGAGATGTACTACATTTATAGAAAGGTAGATTTTAAGCTTCGACTTCAATGAGACGGTACAAAACCTACACCTACTCCTACATTCAAAGCTTGGTAGTTAACACTCCCACAATTGAATCTCACTAGTCCTCCAACTGAGATCTTGGAATATGTTCTCATGATAGATGATATTTTCTATCTTGGCAACAAACTCCGTCGTACTTCTTCTATGAGAAGAGGCAACTTTACTACTTATAAAACAAAAAACTTAGTTATCATCAGTGTTTTGGCTAAAGGGAAATGGTTTGCTAAACAAATATATATCTTGTATTCAATTTCCATCGATTGGAATGATTTCTCTATATAGGTGCATTGTATATTTTTGATCAGTGGATCTAATGAAAAGGACCCAAAGCAATTTTTTTAATGCCATGCTTTTGTTCCTCTTCGATTGTGCTATTTTATTGTACTTTCTCATGCTGAATATGAATTTAATAATTTTTTTGTATGCCATTTGTTTTATTCCAATATGTTTATTGTTTTTTGGGTATCCTTTAATATTTTTTTTAATTTCACCCCTGAATCCCTGAACCAGGAATTTGCTTGTGAATTTTACAAAAGTTATCTCATTTTATTTATTGGCTTCCAGTAAGTGTTTTTCTTCCAAAACGTTTTTCATTTTGGTATTTTAAATCTCTTAATATGGACTTGAAATTCACCCTTAAATCCCTAAATGATGATTTCCCTGATGAATGTAACATCAATTCTTGGATAGCCATTGCTTTCCTCTAATATGTTTATTAATTTTCTTTGTATCCTTCAATAAATTGAGGGATCTGTACAAATCATTAGATTAATACGAACGTTTGGTCACCACTTCGTTCTTAAGTATTAGGTAATAATATGTTAGATACCTTGTGATTTTATGAATGAAATGTCTCTTTTTTCTAAGTGAAACGGGTCATTTCAAAATGGGCAAGGAAGGTAGATGTTTTTGTAGATGAATCAAAAGATTGAATAATTGTCCATATGTAATTATTCCTTTTTATATAAAATATTTTCATATGAGAAGGTAATCTATTCCTATAACTTAGCCGAGTATGATCCAAATAATCAAAAAATTGGAGAGTATTTGCTCCGTGAAAAGAAGCCATCAATGAGCTCTAATCAGATAGTTTCACATGATTCAACCAACTCTCTCGATCGTTGGATGTCGTCGAAATATAAGTGTTATCAAATGATTTGCGATTATTCTCATTATCGGAAAAGTCAATAATCAGTGGATTAATTGGTATCTTATTCATAACAAATGGTGCAATTGTTCTTTCATCAATCAATAATTTTGATCTTTGTGAAAGATTATGGTCATACAAAAGAAAGTTTTTAAATTTACTTAAACTAACGATTATAGTACCAATTGGATCTAACAGCTGATTTAATAGTCTATAATTAAGACTTTGGAGCCCATGAAATGAAAAATAAAAAAACAAAATTAAAATATCAAACTTAGAATTTAAGTTA
>APFE030743283.1:0-13178 GCA_000404065.3 Pinus taeda | reverse complement strand
GATCAACATTAAAAAGATTTTAAATTCACCCTTTAATCCCCAAATCATGAATTCACTTGCAAATTTAACAACATTTACTTCATGCAATTGGGTGTTTTTATAGTATTTTCATTTTGGGCTTTTCAATCCGCCATAAGATTTACCTCATGCCATTGGTTTTCTTCCAATATGTTCATTTTGGCCATTGTAATCCTTTAATATGGATTTTGGTCCCTACCATACCATGATTTCAAAATATGAAACTCGATTAATCATAAATTGCATGTCGATTTTTAAACAACTCCCATGCTCAATGTAAAACCTTGAAAACTGAATAGGAGTTTTAAAGATTGTACCTTTGTTTCTGTTGACTAATTTTGAGATCTATACTTTCATGCCTATTATAGTATGTCTTATTAAACTGAAAATGTGGACCTCTAGAGCTATGGTAAGAGTGTGGATGGCTAATAACCATGGGTTGTGTTCGATCCCTGAGTTTAGTCAACTCAAAAAAATATAAAAATCGTAGAGGAGTTACCATTTCACTTTAGGAATTTGCTCTTTAAGGTATGCAACCACTCTATCCTAGACCCATGTAATCCTGGACTTGATATGTACCTTTAGGTTTCATACATGACTTATGGTATTTGATATATCAATGATTTAATTGTATGTGGTCAAGGTTCATGTTGTAAAGTGTGCAACAAGAAATGCTAAAAATAGAAGATACTAAAAATAGCACTGCTATAAATAGCCTAACTATAAATAGCAATTCAGCCATTGGTGATCTTAGCAACAATGGATGAAAAGTGAAAGTACTAAAAATAGTTTTTCTAAAACTAGCATTTCGGGATCCCTTCTCACTTTAGTTAGTCCCTGGACTAAACATAGGAAGTAAAATTCAAATTTGATATCAACAACAATTTGGAAATTAATTAATTAATTCATCTTGAGTTAATTAGTTAAGGAAAATTAAACTTGAAGTCTACGTGAGGACATGCAAAGTTTCTCCATTAATTGAGGAATTTAACCTCCAGTTAAAGAGATAAGGATGAGTTGTAATATTGAGTTGTAATGAGTTGACTTAGTTTAACTTAGTCAAATCCAGTTAGATTAATTTCATAGTTTGTTAAATTAATGAGAGTTCAGATAGTTAATGCTTGCATGCATGTAACTACTGTAATTCAGATAGCTGTGTATTCGTTCATGGATAACTCATGCATCTCAGTTTAGTTAGAGACCCCGTTAAGATCAAATTGAGGGACAATGTACTATTAGTTGTTGGGATATTCCTTGGTGAATATTCCATGCATGCAAAAGGAATATTATTCCTTATGGATTGCGCAATTGGACCTAAGGTTACAATGAGTGTGATGAGGCCAATTCACACATGTGATATCATTAGACCCCAATCAAATTGTGCAAGGAAATTGGAGGCTTGGAGGGCTTGACGAAGATATATTCTATGTCTATTGAGTCAGTGAGCTGTATTGTTTGATTGCAGAGAGAGTAGGATGGCTTGAGAGCTAATTCTTTTTGTAACTTGAACAATATTTCCACTTGTATGATAATACAGAGTTGGGGTTTTAGGCTAGTGCTTCCCCCAATGATATATCTTCTCTGTTATGGTTCATTACCTCTCATTCTCAGTTATATAATGTTCCTCTAAATTGTTTGTAGAAGTAGATCAAGTGTTTTCTTTAGTACATTACATTACTAGGTGATCTACAATGGGAATTTATACATGGTATTAGAGCAAAGGTGATCAAGGAAGAACATTATATAAGCAGGAGAAGTACAAAGTTTGGTTTCTGAATATTGAATTGAGCTCTTATCACATCTATTTCACTGATGGCGTTTAGTGGTTTAGGACTCGAATATGCCTTTGATGGTTGTTCAAATTATATAGCCTGGAAGGACCACATGGAGGAAGTATTAGAAGATAAAACTCTCAAGGACTTCATTGATCGAGAAGTCCAAAAGCCTACTGATGCTACTCAACTGGAAAAGTGGAAAAAGTGTGTGGCTAGAGCAAGGAGAATCCTCCTGGAGGGAGTCTCCATGGGAAGGAGACTCTGTTTTCGATGTGGAAAACATTCAAAGATATTTATCAAAATAGCAGTGATTAGAGGACGTTGGTGCTGAAGGAAAAACTTCAAAAGATTAAGTGCAAAAGGGTGACACAATCTCTACGTTCCTAAACAAGCTCACCACCTATAGGGATGAGCTTGCTAGTGTAGGGCTTGTGATAGTTGATGACGACATGGTGAGTCTAGCACTCCTCAGTCTTCCAAAAAGCTAGCATACATACCAGGACTCGGTTAATGGAAGAGAGAAACTACTAGATTGGGAATGAATTTTGTCAGACCTAATGCAGGAGGAGATAAGGCGGAGCACCAGGGATGGATCTTCATCAAAACAAGATGATGAAGAAAATATAGCATTAGCGAGTAAAGCTATGAAAGGGAAAGGGAAGGAATCCCAATCCAAATCTTCTCATGGTGGGAAGAAGGTTGACAAGTCTAACGTGTTATGCTTTCACTATCATGAAGTGGGCCATTATGTTATGAATTTCCCACAAAAGAAATCCAATAAGGGTTACTCAAAGGGATTTGATGCCAATTCACTAGCTTCACAATTTGAGCTAGATTTCTCGCTTATCACATGCATGGTTTCATCCATGGTGGGATGTGTTTGGTACCTGGAAAGTGTAGCCTCTTTCCACATGTCGGGTGACCAGAATATTTTCACTACATTGGAGGAGAAGGATCTCAAGATGTGGTTCAAGATGGGCGATGATGGAAAGTACTGTGTCTCAAGTGAAGGTACAACTGTGTTTCATAGGGAGCATGGTGTTCCTCTCACCCTATCTACTGTTAAGTATGTACCAGGTTTGAGAAAGAATCTTGTGTCTCTTGCTATGCCTGAAGATAAAGGCTATGATGTAGTCTTTAGTAAAGGAAAACTTTTCCTAAGGCATATCGACACTAGACAAACCAAGCGAATTGGGGTTCGAGTAAAGAACCTCTAGAAGCTAGAGGTAGAAGATTGTGCTGCACTAAGTTCCAAAGCAGAGGTGGTACAAAGCCAAGATGTTGGTGAGCTATGGCATAGTAGACTGGGCCACTTGCATCATGGGGCCTTGAAGATCTTGCAGCAAATTTCTATCGGCTTACCCAAGGGAAAACTGTAGCAAATAGATAAATGCAAAGGATACACCCCAAGTTAGTATGAAAAAGCTTCCTTTAAGAATTGAGATAGTAGAGCTGGAGCAATCCTAGAGCGAGTTCACTCAGATGTATGTGGACCATTCTCTATAGCCTCCACCGCTAATCAAAGGTACTATGTTATTTTTATTCATGATTTTTCTCATAGATGCTAGATCTAGTTTATGCAAAAGAAGGATCATACCTTCTTGAGGTTTTGTGAGTTTAAAGCCTTAGCAGAGAAAGAATCAGGAATGAAAGGAAAAGCTTTGCGTAGAGACAATGGTGGAGAGTATGTTTCCTAGCAGTTTAAAGACTTCTGTACTGCAGAAGGAATTAAATGGGAACTGATGTCACCTCATAACCCACAATAGAATGGGGTGCCTGAAGGGAAGAACAGATCTATTGTGGGAGTAGCTCGAGAAATTTTGCATGACCAAGCCCTACCACTTCATCTATGGGCTGACGCAGGAAATACAACAGTGTACCTTCAAAACATAAGTCCTCATCATATCATGCGGATGAGGACACCTATGGAGGCTTCTTCAGGGTCAGGCAACCAGATGTGAGTCACTTCGCATCTTTGCATCATGACTTCTCTGTCATGTGACCAAAGATGCTCGAAAGAAGCTAGACCCAACAGCTGAGTTGGGGAAACTTGTGGGGTACACAGATACACCCCACAACTGTCATGTGTTTCCTCCTGCCAGTCAGAGGACTATAGTGCACAGGGATATGAAGTTTAACTAGTAGAGAGCCATGTGAGTGCCACTTGAGAGGGAGCTCAAGTTGCATGGTGATGAGGAACTTTCAGTTCCAAAGGAGGAGGAGCTTCCTGATGATGTGGATTAGCCACATGTAGAGGATCGAGTAGTGGAGACCACCACTCCTAGAGAGTCTTCCAAAGAAAAGCATAAATGCTCGCGGGAAACTTACAGATTGATGCTAGATGTGAGAGAAAATGTGGGGTATCCATCCTCTCAGCACAAACAGAGGAGATCTCTCAAGAGATACACTAGCTACATGGCCCTAGTTGGGGAGTGTGTAGTGACCGAACCTTCTTCTTTTCAGGAGGCAGTGCAGCAACCAGTATGGTTTGATGCAATGGTAGAAAAGTATAATTCTATCATATGGAATAGTGCATGGGATGTTGTCCCTCGACCTGGGGACAAGTCAGTGGTTAGTTCCCGATGGATTTACAAGGTAAAGCAAGCAACTGATGGTAGTGTTGAGAAACACAAGGCAAGATTTGTTCCTTGAGGTTTCTCACAGGTTGAGCGGATCACCTACAATGAGACCTATGCTCCTGTATCAAGGTACTCATCTATCATATTGATGCTAGTTCTATCAGCTCAGATGGGTTGGAAGATCCATGAGATGGATGTGAAGACGAAATTCCTCAATGGGAAGATTGAGGAAGAGGTATACATTGAGTAGCCCAAAGGATTTGAGACCTTCAATCGCGAGTTGCATGTCTACCAACTCAAGTGAGCATTGTATGGGCTGAAGCAAGCACCCCATGCTTGGTATACCAAGACCGACAATTATTTCACTGGGTTGGGATCCACCGAGAATGAAGCAGATGTGAACCTTTACCACACCATGATAGAAGGTAAGCCATTGATTATTGTACTTTAAGTTGATGATCTGATTTTGATAGGTGATGACCAGCTGATATAGTCTTACAAGGAGGACCTTGAAAGATAGTTTGAGATGAAGGACATGGGCATCGTGCACTACTTTCTAAGCATGAAACCGTGGAAGAAATATGGGGAAGTATTTGTGTCTCAAGGAAAGTATGCCAATGAGATACTCAAGTGCTTTCACATGTAGAAGCGCAAGCCCATGAAAATTCCTATAGCTGGGAACTGGAGGAAGGAGGATGTTACTTCAACTTAGGTAGTAACTGTTACTATTTATCGACAGCTGGTGGGTTCACTTATGTATTTTTTGAACACACGACCTAACTTATGCTTTATGGTGAAGCAACTGAGTAAAGCTATGGTTCAGCCTACCAAGCTGTTGTGGAAGGTAGCGAAGCATGTGCTGAGATATCTCAGAGGAACTACATAGTACATATCATGGTATAGACAGACAAAGGGAGTGAGGTTGCAAGGCTTCACATATATGGGTTGGACTGGTAGTCCATTAGACCAGAAGAGCAGTTCTGGAGGAATCTTCAACATTGGTTCAAATGCAGTTTCTTGTTATAGTAGGAAACAGAGATTAGTTGCACTTAGCTCAACAGAGGCTAAATACATGGATGCCAATCAAGTAGCATCCGAGGCCATTTGGATGCAGAAGATTCTAGTGGGATTGTTAGGTCAAATGATGGATCCTACAGTGATATATTGTGATAATCAGAGTTGCATAAAAGTCTCTGAGAATGAAGCGTTTCATGACAGGTCCAAGAATATAGATATTTGTTACCATCATCTATAGGACTATGTGGTCAAGAGGATCATGATGTTGCAGTATGTTTCGACTGAGGAGAAGGATGCATATATTTTGACAAAGGCATTATTGAAATGCAAGTTCGAGTTCCACAGAGACAGGATTGGGGTTACTGATAATCCCTTTCTTGTTGAGAGGGAGTGTTGAAAAGTGTGCAACAAGAAATGCTAAAAATAGCACTGCTATAAATAGACCGGCTATAAATAGCAGTTCAACCATTGGTGATCTTATAAACAATGGATGAAAAGTGAAAGTGCTAAAAATATCTTTTCTAAAAATAACATTTCAGAATCTCTTCTTATTTTAGTCAGTTCGTGGACTAAACATAGGAAGTAAAATTCGAATGTGATATCAACAGCAGTTTGGAAATTAATTAATTAATTCATCTTGAGTTAATTAGTTAAGGAAAATCAAACTTGAAGTCTATGTGAGGACATGCAGTAGTTTCTCCATCAATTTAGGAATTTAACCTTCAGTTAAACAGATAAGGATGAGTTGTAATATTCAACTGTAATCAATTGACTTAGTTTAAGTTGGTCAAGTCCAGTTAGACTAATTTAGCAGTTTGTTAAATTAATGAGACTTCAATTAGTTAGTGCTTGCATGCATGTAACTACTGTAATTCAAATAACTAAGTATTTAGTCATGGATAACTCATGCATATTAGTTTAGTGAGGGACCCAGTTGAGATCTGATGGAGGGAAAATGTACTATCAGTTGCTAGGATATTCCTTGGTGAATATTCCTTGCATGCAGAAGGGATATTATTCCATATGGATTACGCAGATGGACCTGAGGTTACAGTGAGTGTGATGAGGCCAATTCACACATGTGATATCAATGGACCCCAATCAAAATTGTACAAGGAAATAGGAGACTTGGAGGGCTTGAGGAAGATATATTCTATGTCTATTGAGTTTGTGAGCTGTATTATTTGATTGGAGAGAGAGTAGGATAGCTTGAGAGCTGATTCTTTTTGTAACTTAAACAAGATTTATACTTGAATGATAATAAAGTGTTGAGGTTTTAGGTTGGTTCTTTCCCCAGTGATATATCTTATGTGTTATGGTTGATTACTTCTCATTCTTAGTTATATCTGTTCATGCTTGATGTTGCTCATGTTCGATTAAGCTTCTGCTAAATTGTTTGTAGAAGTAGACCAAGTGTTTTTCTTTAGTACATTGCATTACCAGGTGATCTACAATGCAAATTTCTATAGTTCATGGGTTTGTTTGAGCTCATGATATGCAAGATCAAGCTTCAAATCATTCTTGTTCAGTGTTGGATTAGATTTGTTTGAGTTTGTGTGCATATTCAATGTTTCCCAATGTACCATAAAAATTCAATAAACCATTACCTAAGTATGAATAGAGTTAATGCCATATGTATCACCACACTCACTCAGGTTATAGAATTCTCGTTCCTTTTCTCTGTGCAAATAGGCTCCTTTATGATAAAACCTATATTGTATAACATTCTCAGTTGGGATAAGTTCATGTAAATAAAAGTTTTACTTATTCCAACACTCCTTTAAATTTGTTCTCGAGTCACTCTAAGAAAATTATTTTCCTTTATTTTATTTTATTTGTTTAGTCCTCTAACATATTAGTCTATGTGAAATTGAGTTTAGATACTAAAGATCTCGTAGCCTAATGTATTATTCATTCTAATTTAGTCATAGATTTTTTAGATTTTAGGGAAAGTCAGTGCTCAAAATATCACCTTAAACAATAAGCCTTATTCTTACAGTGGATTAGGCTTCGATCATGTACTTGGTTATGTGTGATGTTTTCATTGTTAAAATGCTAGTTAGTTTGAGAATTTTTTTCTTCACGATTATGGTATTTGTATTGATGGTTGGGTTATTTCTAAAAGAATTTTATCATCCCTATTTTATGTTTTATATGATCATTATGATAAAAAGCAGTGTTATGGAGATGTATTAAGTCAACCTCACGTTTTTCTAATGCTCACGTTTTTCTAATGCATATAGTTTGAACCCTCTAAATATGTTAAACTATAATTCTTGTAGAATCAAAGACTAAAATTGACAAAGTCCCCATACAACTTATAACTCAAGAAGTATGATATCTAGTAGAATTAATTTCAAGATAAAACTATAACTTTCTTTTCACCTACTTTGATGTAAAATTTGCTGGTGCATAATTACATTGGACCTCCAAGTAGATGAAAATAAAGGTTATATTTAGCATTGATAAGATTCATTTTCTTGGAGCTCTTCCACAAACACTAAAATACTTGATCTATGTTGTTCAAATTTTCACGTGGAGAAGTGAATTTGAATACAAGTATATCTTCTTGTGCATTATCTCTAGGAAGTACTATATTTTGACATCTACAAGTCAAAATATGTTGCTTCGTTTTTTAGTGATGTGTGACATTAGTTTGTTTGAGACTGGTTTTTCCTACATAGAAGATGCATAGTTTACATTTTCAATGGGTTTCCTTTTGTAGATAATGCTATATAAGGATCAAATTGCTAACTGATTGGAAATTTATGTTCTAGATGTTACTTGATTATTATATGGATCACAACATGACAGGGTTTACTTTTCAACTATTACCTTTTTGGATTATTTATCACAGGTCTATGACATCTTTTCTTTCTTATATGGATTATATAGAGAATGAAATAGAAGGTAGGAATGTGAATGGAAACACACATACATAGATATTTCAAAGAGCACAATAATATAATAAACCCCAAATTCCATTAGTTAATGAAATAGGAATTGATTGTAAAATGTAAAGCAAGAAATACTAGTTGGAATGGTTGTAGTTTAGATCTAAAGAGAGAGGTGTCACCAATGCTCATTTGTAAGTATATCATTAGAAGAGGCTAAAATGACATTTTTAACATAAATTAATAAAATATAAGAGGAAGAAAACCTGAAATATCTAAAACCCTAACAATAGTTGACAAAAGGGCAAGAGGAATGTGGCCGCCAATGAGTCTAGTTGTTTCATAAATGTAGAATTAATCTTAACAATGAAACAATCATACATTTTTTCTTTCTATGCCCCTTTTCTTTCATGTTGTTTTTCCTCCTAAAGGTACTTTTCCCCCCTTCTTTTTCCTTTATATTTCTCTTTATGTCACTTTTTTTGGTATTTGTTTCCTATCTATAGATGTTCCATGTCTTAACGGGTTTGAATATGTGGAAGCAAGGTTTCTTGCGTTAACTTATGACTGTATGTAGTGCTCACTACTAACACAGTTTCCATTTCATGTAATATTTTGATAGTTGTCAGAATTTCACTCCATTTATGAGTGTCAAGAAGTCAATTTACCCTTTTCCTATACAAATTAACACTTTGACCTCATCACATTCTTAACTATTTAATTCCATGCTTCAAAAAGGTTTTCTACATAGTACAACATATAAACATGTATCTTGATATTTAGTCATAACTTGACAACATTGCAGTTAGATGAACATATTTTGGGTACACTTTCTATTATATTAGAAAGTGCAAATTTTAAAATATGATTGTAGCTTAGTTAGATGCATATCTCGAACACCTAACTATTTAGTTTGGGAAATGCATTTTAATTTTATCCTTAATGGAGAGGAAACAAGTATGGAACACATTATAATATATTAATTAGTTCATTTTATCATATTTCAAATTAAAATTCTTGGTTATAATTTTTCTCAAATACTTTATTAGTGTGATTCATTTTGTATTTTCAGGGAAGTCAGTACATCATGCTAGGGTCTTTTAAGAAATCTGTTTGAGATGAAATCACAATTTCATCTCAATTTTTCCCTTTTCCTCATTTTAATTAATATTTATGTTTTCTTTCATCTTTCTCACAACATAAAAGGTTTAGGAGTGGAAAATGATAAAGAAGCATTCATGCATTTGCTTTTAGTGTGTAGTCGTTGTAGAAATTTCACCGTAGATTAATCTAATTATGCAATGTACTAAAGAAAAATACTTAATCTACTTCTATAATCAAACTTGTGGAAGCTTCATTGATTTTGAGCAAGATCAAATAGAACAGATGACAAAGAAGAAGATTCAATCACACATGAAACACAGGGGAATAATCTGGGGAAAGCCTCAGCAAAAAACCCTACTATCTGTATTATCATACAAGTGGAAATATCTCAGGATTACACAAAGCTTTATCTCATAAGCTATCCAAATCTCAGTACAATCCCTTAATGCTACTTATTGATAGAATAAACAACAAATATGCCTTACTTTAGTCCTCCAAGCCTCCTATTTCCTTATGCAGTTTCTCCTGGGTCCTCAAGCTACCAGCTATCTGTAATAATCTCTCACACACTACTCTGACATCTGAAATAACTGCACAAACCTGAAGGAGATAATTCCTTCAGCGTAGATGAGTTTCCTATATAGGAAAATTCCTCCAACCAATAGTACATTGTCCCTTCCTCTGATCTCAATTAGGTCTCTAACTAAACTGACATGCATGAGTTATTTATGAGAGAATATTCAGCTATCTGAAGTACATTAGTTATATGCATGCATGCATTAACTAACTGAACTCATAATCAACTCCACAAACTGTTGGAACTAATCTAATTAGATTTAACTCAGTTAACTGAGCTAACTAATTACAACTCAAAGTACAACTCATGCTGATCTCCTTATTTAAGGGATAACTCCCTCAATAAAAGGGATAAATGTTGCATGTCTTCGCATAGACTTCATGTTTGATTTTCTCCAACTAATTAACTCAAGATGAATTAATTAATTATTTTACAAATAGTTGCTAAGATCAAATTCGAATTTTACTTGTCAATTTTAGTTCAAGGACTAATTGAAATTGGAATCTATCCCGAAATGCTATTTATAACAATGTTATTTTTAGCACATCCATTTTTCATTCCTTGTTGCTATGTCCAACACTAGTACTAGAACTGTTATTTATAGCAGTTCTATTTTTAGCCCTTCTATTTTTAGCATTTCTTGTTATTATTTTGTACGCTCCCTCTCAACAAGGAAGGCATTCAACTCGTACTTGATCCTGAACCTTTGGAATGTTCTGCATGCAACACTTCTTCCAAGTGTTGTTACTCTAGCAACTCTAGAAACAAAAAAAACTTTCAAGACACCTTCCTGTTGGGCTAGAAACATCCTCTAATGCTGAAGCTCCATCTTCCGCTGACAAGTGCCCCCTCTTTGACCTCTGAGTTCCTGCAACACTCCATGCAATCCCGTAATGTTGCACACGTCTCTGTTCCATCCTGCACTGGTTGAACACTCCTGTGCCTCTTGCATTGCTATAGCTTGCTAGCTCTGCACAGTCTTGGGACTCCTGCATTGTAGCTCTCTCTGCCACTCCATCCACATTTATCTCTACCCACTCAGCCATTCCTGCTACTCCTTGTCGGGGTTTTTGTAGAAAGGTCTAATCAAAGAGGCTAGGTGATGCAGGAGCATCCAGCTCTGAGGAGACATAAAGTGGTTGACAGTGTCACGAAGAGACCAGAACACACAGTCGTTTATTTTAATTGGACAAGTGTTGGGCTTGTCACTTGCGTGACTTTATTTTACTTGTTTTATTTTATTCCATCTGTCTGTAGGTTGATAGGATTAGGATAATCATAGTGGATCACTGTTACTGTTTAATAGGAATTGGTAACAGAAAAAAATAATTAATTAGTTTCTTTAAAGTTACATTAGATAAAGACAGTTAAAGAACTGACAAAACAATTATTTTCTGTTGAGACAGTTTACAAAGAACAGTTATGTTTTCATTAGGATATAAGTAGGAAGAGAACCATTGTACGGGATTCCCCCAGAACAGAGAAACTGAAAGGAAATATAGTCATTTTTCTTTTCAAGAAAAGAACATCTATTTTTAATCTACTGTATTATCACTGTAATAGAATATGCATGCATGTAATATAACTGTGAATGTGTAACAAACTGGCACAACAGTAACAGTGCAGGACGACAAGCGAGAAGAACAAAGGGCGGTTGCATGACACAAATTCCTCCAGAGCGAGAAGAAGGAAACTCAGAACCCAACAATTTCTGGTAAAGGGAGATAGCAGCAACGAAAAGAAGGTGCATAACAGTGCTCGCTCAGAACGAAAGGAACAAGCAAATACAACAAGAATCAAACTAAGGTAAACCAAAATTGACTTTCCATAATATGAGCAGAGCAGTGTCATAGTGAAATCGAAATAACTGTAGTATTAGATTACAAAATTAATTTAACATACAGTTCATTTGGTTCACGGTCCCCTCGAGACCAAAGAAACGTATTCATCTAAACAACGCAGACTTGGCACAAAATAATATTTACAGGCAAGTAACGAATAACATTTAGAGTTTACATATTACATTGTAAACCAGAAGTCATCAAAACCCTGTAAAGAGAATACCCACAGCGTTGGCAACCGAGGTTCCGGTCACTTGAGGGTCACCATTAACAGACACAACTCTCGTTACAGAACGAGGAGTTCAGGGCAACAAGTGCCAACAAAATAAAAAGACTGATAAGCGACCATAGTTACAGACCAGGGTTCGAAAACCCGAACAATCACCTTTAGAACAGAGTTCCAATAAAAACCCAGAAATAACATTTCCGAACAGAGAAATCATTACTCTTTAAAAAGGCCAGAGGCGGAGTAAGTTACACCTATTGACAGAAAGATAGACACCTCGCAGAGGCGATTGCAAACTACAGACAAGAAAACCTCAGCAAAACTCTATGGACAAGGACCGATAAGATTAGACCCTACCCGGAAGAGAGCACTGTAGGGTTGAGCAAGCGGCAACGGTTGTGGAGGGTGCCATCAAGAACCGACAAGTTTCGAGCCACCTGCAAAACAAACGAAAAGGGTCAGCAAAACCCTAACCAGTAAGACCCTCGAAGTAAAACAAGAAACAATGTATCGACAGAGCAGAAATTACCTGAACGAAGGAGGCCGAAATGAACAGTGAAGGACCCATGAAACCCTGAAGACGCGGAACAAATATGTCAGATTAAGTAAAGAAGAGTTAAGGGAAATCTGACAGAGAACGAATGCTTACCTTGGCAAGAGATTGGAGCGACAAATAGCTGGAGGGTAGCCTGCTATGGAAAACCCTGTAAATGAATCAAACAGACAATGAGTTTAACGGATTAAAAACAAGAGAATCGAGTTAACCAGCTACCAAATCAAATACAGAACCTGCAGAACAGAACGACGCCTCCAAACCGGTAAGATACCACCTCCAGGGATAGGAAAGGGTCGAGAAAACCCTCGAGCGAGCTTCAGAAACCAGAAGGGTTAAGTGACCAGAGCTCTCGCAGAGCAGCATGAGACTTTGGCAGAGTGACCCGGCAAAAGTGAAATGAGAATGATTAATGGAGGGTTGTCAACGAGCACTTTTTGTGTAAGGATAACCGACTAGTACAGGTGAACATCTGGTGAAACAGGTCCCGTAACCCTAATTCCTTCTACCGAGAAGCGTACAAATCATTTAATCAAACATTAAATTGCCCAGGACGCGAGTCTAATCAAACAATGTTCCTTAGCTTTGGCGGGA
>APFE030743274.1:0-10918 GCA_000404065.3 Pinus taeda | reverse complement strand
ATAGTAAATAAATAATAAATAATGAAGAGAATGTAATAATAGTAAATGATAAACTAGAGTTCTATATATATATATAAGTAAAGTTAACAAAAAGTTTTAAAAACGAAATAAAATAAGAAAGAGTTAAATTAAGAGAAATATTGCATTAAATAAAACTTAAAATAAAGAAATAAAAGTTAGCATGTTGACACATGCAACGTGTGGATGCAGCTCCCTTTCCATTTTTGGAATTGTTTGTTCGATTTAATAGACGATGAGGGGGATGAGATGATTCATTTCTTCCATTGGAAGAAAAGTGTTGTGAGACAAAAGATTCCCTAGCAGTAATATATTGATTGAGGGGTCAGGGGTGGCCAGCTGTAGAAAGATTATGTGCAGTTGAGCCTACGGTTGGGTGGAGATTCGTCCCCAAAACTTTTTTTGCGGTTAGCATGATTCAAATAGCGTTCAACTCCAAAATCAAAAGTAAGGAATATCTTCGCTATAGGTAAGTCGTCTCCACTCATGTTTTCTGAAAATTCTATGCTAATTAGTTGAACAGTTGGTGTGTTGATTATTAATCTCATAATTGATATAATTAGTTGTGTATTTTAATTATGGGTTGTTCAGAATGTCTATGTAGCTCTTTAGATAAATCCACTAATATTCTTCATTATTGCAAATGTGATTAGCAAGAAGAAAGGGTCAACCCTAAAAATTGTTTATGGTGACTGAGTTCCAAGCAAATGAGTGGTGATATCCAGTTGATGTACAACACTCTTCCCAGGAAACAATGGCTTTCCTATAAACATTTCAGCAAATATGCATCATATGCTCCAAATATCAATGACAAGAGTGTACTGCAACATAAATATAACACCAAGAACTTAAGTGATAGGCATAGAATTATTTCCATAATTCTAACAGGGAAAAACAAATTAATGTCATTCTAAATGATAAGAAATGATCAAAGCAATAAATTATAACAAATATAGATCCATGCATTAAAAAGAAACGTTTATGCTAAAATATGTGGAATTGATATACAATAACATCTCTAAGAAAACCTTTTTAGGAAACATTAATGTTAGGACAATTAAGAAATATATTTGCTTTTTTTCATCAGCAAATTCTAAGAACCACACCAACAACATTTTATCTTCATTCTGGACTTTATTCACTCGTAGAGAATAAGATTTTGTGGCAATTCCAAGTCTGAATCTGAAAATTTAAAACAATAGTTTGAAACACCATTTTTTGCAATGAAACAAGGCCATAACAAGCAAAAAACATTGGCTAGGATATTACTATCTTACTGGCTGAAACATCTAGATGGACAATAGAAAAATTCCATGAATACTCATAAAACTGCCACCAGTGACATATCTCAGTGATGATTGTAACACATAATGTTGATGGTGATTAGGTATTATTTCGACTCATTCCCAAATGGAAGTTTGTCTTGGCAATGACTCTTATGTCACTGCCAGGTCGTGATCTCTATTGACTAGTGTGGTGTGCCATGACACAATTTTCATGAAATAAGACTTCTTTACACAAGAAAATGTCATTGTACTCTTCTCAGCGAATATCCTCTTAGAAAGCATACCCAAGTGTATCTAAGAAAACTTACTAAATGTTAAATGATGTCAAAGTAGGAAAGGTTAGAACTTATCAAGGGTGCAATCAATGTTTTAAAATGTGGATATCTATGTATTTTTTTCTTATATGTATTGCAATTTGCACTGAATACCATTTTGATATATCCACTCTTACATGGCATATACTTAAACCAACTTTGCATATTTTGTCTCTAATTGTTTGGAATGTAATTTTTCATTATAATCACCTTCAAATATGAAAAATTATAAAATTTCATGTCATAAACATCTTCAAAGCTAACCCTTTTTGTGATAATATACGTAAACAAATTAGTAGAATGCAATAAAATGAGCACGATATAAAACAAGGAAGGATATTGGAATTATCCTTGGACTCGAACTGTCTCAATTTTTGTGAATCAAATTATTTTACCTCTCAGTATATGGGCTTGCATTTTTGTTAGTTTTATGGACTTTTATGATTGATAGGTTTTCAACCTTAAAGACTCAATTTACTTTTATATGCTTTCATCCCTGTTAGTTTTTGAATCTTCAAAAGTAGGATTTTCTTGGAGTTCTCATAAAATGTTAAAGATGGAAAAGTCTTATTTTTTTGGCTTGCATTATGAGTGGTATGCCTGATTCTTAGTGGCCTCTGCCTCAACTAAATTTTACTGCTTACCTATATATATTAATAAAGTAGAAGCTAAAAAAAAATGACATTTTAAGTTCATAGTTGTAACAACTAACAACCAACGGCAATTTATCTTTACTGTGCTTAATATTAATATAGATCTTAAATTGGAGAAAAAGAAGAAATGGAGCGAGGAGCATCGAGCCCTAAAACCGTCGCCGCCTCTGTGCCCTCGGCCTCTGTTTGGCCTCGGCTCTCTGCCGCTGAAGGGGCAAAGCCATTCCAGATCCGGCGGACGGAGCCTTCCTCATCACTTCTGAAACGGCTTTTGTGCAGGAGCCCGGAGCCGGTGCCGATCCCAGACAATGAAGCTGTCGCCGCTGCCGCTGTTTCCTCCTTGTCCATGCCCGCTGCTTGGCCACTGAGCGAACTGGCGGTTGAAAGGAGGGATCGATACAGAATCTACAGGAGGAGCGATCCTGTGTCGATGCCCCAAGCTGAGGTTGAGCCGAAGGAAGAGGTGATCCTCCATGCGTTAAGCTCAGGCACGTTTAGCCAGGGAAGTTCTGGTCCCTCCGCTGATAAGGGGCCTCTTTTCAGATCAGATACCCTTCCCTTTGCAGCGAACCTGAGTTGGAGCTTCAGACGCCTCAGGCAAAAGATCTCTTCTCTCCCGCTGCCTCCTTGGCGTAAAGAGCTGGGAATCTCAAAAGATTCTAGCCCCGTGCTGCAACAGAACTCTTCTGAAAACTCCTCTGCCCCTTTTCAGGTTCAAATTGCACAGGTTCTTGGCAAGACCGTTCTGCAATGGGTCAACCCTACAGATCTTGTGTAGAACCTCAAAGCAAATTTGGATCACAGATTGGGGATTCCCTCAGCCCTACAGAGGCTTATTTTCCAAGGTAAACAGCTCGATGATCCGCTTCCTCTCTCTTTTTACAGCATAAAAAACAACAGCTCTTTAGTGTTTTCCTTTCGCTTGAGAGGTGGAGCTGCAGGTCAATCTTCTTCTGCTCCTCCATTCTCCTACAAAGCTGCAGTCCGCTCTGAGATACCAGCATCACCTGAACCTCCCAAACCCAAGCCTTTTTTTGTTGACAAGTTGGAGGAGGTTCCCTCTGTTGAGATCTCCTACTCTGACCTTGCAGACAACACCCAAAAATTTGCTGAAAGGGCCATCATATGCAGATTCAATGGGCTTTGGCCACGCTCAAAGGATCTGTATGACTGGATCAAAGACAACTGGACTCATCGCTGCAAGGTTTATTTCTGTGCAAAGGGATACTTCATAGTGCTGTTCAATCACACCGAGCACTACGAAAAGGCCTTAGAAGACAACCCTTGGTTCATGGGTACAAAAGGCCTCTTCCTAACTCCATGGTTCCCAGACTTCGACCCAGCTTCAGCAGTCATCACTAAAGCCCCTGTCTGGATCAGACTCCCTAATCTTCCAATACACCTGTGGCGCACAGAAGTATACAGGCAAATAGGCAACACCTTGGGCTGCTTCTTAATGGGCGACTATGCGAGGGAACTGCAAGGGCTCTACACATATGCTAGAGTATGTGTGGAGCTAGATTTAAGCAAGGGACTGCCAGAGCAAATCAATCTCAAGATCAATGACTCTGTTTGGACCCAGATTCTAGACTACGAAAACACTGCCTTCCGATGCCGCCATTGTCACCTAACAGGGCACCTGCAGAACTCCTGCCCTTTGCTGGCAGCAAATTTGAAAAAGGGCTTCTTTGCAAAAACCAAGTCCAAGCGATGGGCTCCCTGCCCTCCGCCGCCAGCCGGAAGCTCTAGCTCCCCAAGTTCGGAGGAGGAGGAAAGCGATTCAGATCAGGACCTGGCGCCTCAGCCGATGGATCCGCCTACGGATTCGAAGGGACACTCCCATGTTTCAGCATCCTCCCAGAAACGCGCCCATGAGACTTCCTCCTCTGATTCAGAAAAGGAGTGCCCGAAGATCGAGAATTCCAGCCTTCAAGTTGTTTTAGCTCATTCTTCCCAGGATGGCTGGACAAAAGTCAACAAAAAGAAAGGGAAAAAACTCTGTGTTGTAGCTTCTACCCCTGTGGGGTAAAAGCCTGTTAATCTGTCTTTGCTTTTGAGTAATTTGTTATATCTGTGAGTTGGCTTCTTCCTTCCGGGACCGAGGTTGATGGATCCATCATTTCCGGTCTGACGGTCTCTTGCTTCTCATGATTGTACTATATTTTTCTTTTACTTAATAGATTTAGTCTTTATCGAGCAAAAAAAAAAAACAACTAACAACCAACAACATGTATTCTCTTTTTTGCTTTAAAGTTTAAACAATGTACAAGCAAAATTATGTTAATCTTATATAGAGTTATCATTAGAAAATTTTCCCTTTGAGCATGGGGTAAAGCACTAAAAAGCAAAAAACAAATGACAAGTATGAAAAATGCAACTCAATTATAAATTAAAATATTCACCTTAGTAAAGAAGGAACCACAAAGCTCAGGGGCTTAATACCACCTGGTTGCCAAATAATCCTGCAACAAGGTCCACTCAATATCAACATTTCGTGAAAAGGGGGGAAAAAAGGAAAGAAAAGCAAACAATTTTCTTTTAAGTATCGCCCCATAGTCAGACTTCACTACTTTCAGAACCTAAATGCCCTCTCTAACGTTAACTAAAGTATATGCATCATTTAGCATGTTTATTGACTAGAGGATCTCATCTTATATTAGAGGATAGTCAATAAGATGATAAACACTAATATGTTTGGCCCAAAAGCCATGCAAAGCACTCCACACACCTAAGAATTGGTTGCTCTCAGACGAGATGCTAATGAGAGATCATATCATAAAGGAAATCAAATATTATAGACGAAACACCCCAACAAATAATATTAGCTAGACTGAGAGAAAGACTCTCCACATGAAGAGAAAATGAATCTCTCTCTTCACCATTCCAGGTATTTATTCACATGCAATCCAGGGTGAGAGAAATTATCGTCTAGAAAATTGCAGATCGAGCATCATTGAAGGAGACGCAAGCAAGCGCAAAGTCACATATTTTCAATTTAAAGTCAACATTTGCCAAAATATTTTTTGGCTTCAAGTCATAATGATACATTTGCTATAAGAAAACCATAAAAACATTTCATCAAGTAAATCAATGAGACTTCCAATAGAAAAAAGGCCAAATAAAATTGTTTTACTAGGACCGGAAGCATATCTTTCAGGGGAGATTTTCAAACCTATATGAATGTACTTTAGGGCTCTAAGAAGTTGATATAGAAAGAACTAATAGTGTTCAGGTGTGAGATCATCATTTGCTTTAATAACTTGGTGAAGATCAGACTCCATAGACTCAAATACAACATAGAGATAGACCCATATATATATTTGAATTCCCATCGAGATAGAGGAAGCATAATGTGCTTAATTTCAACAATGTATGGATGATGAAGCAGTCTAAGGAGCTTTATTTCTCTCAAAATACGTGTGGCATCAGACACATGTTCGAATACGTCATTAATCTTCTTAATTGCCACTTTCTCACCAGTATGAGTATCAATCAGAGAACTTACTACACCATAGCTTCCCTTGATAACAACCTCTTGTATATGGTATTGGTTTTCCTCACCATATTCGGTGAAGAAATCTGTCTCTAGAGAGATTTGGAATATCAAAACAACACCATTAGCATAGGCAAATTTGCATAATGTTTCAAACCTAAATATTTTCTCAACAAAAAACCTAGTTGAATTCCAACATGATAAGGTCATTATTAGTAGATGACATTTTATCCAATCTTACAAACAAAATTATATCTATACTTACGGAGTAATTCACACTCTTGCCTTCTAAGAATTTACATATTTAATCTCCAAGGCCCGACATTGTGTATCACACAAAAGCATATATCCTGAATGTTTGAAAAACTAAATGGGTTACAAAATTTTAGGTCAACAAAGTTATAAAGGAAATGAAAATAGGCATGCCTAATTGAATGTGAAATTTGAATCTTAAGTCATGCTACAAAAATAAATAGGCATATGGTGATAAAACACCCCCCTCCAATTGAGATAAGTCACGAGTGTATTAATGTCCAACAAATGAACAAACGAAGGTCAATGTGACTGTTCAATACATATGTTGCAAAACAAAGTGGGAGTGCCAAAAAAAATGTCATTCCTATAAAGGCAAGAAACAAAGTTGATCTCTAATATATGGATGCAACTAACATAATGAAATGCTCTAGAACCGAATACATGAGAGCCTCAAAGCTCGAAGACCAAGTTCCTATTATCAAATTAGGGAGGGGGGGTCCTCCTCTGAAGTTGAATGTGAAGGCCTTCTGACATCTAAGGCAATACATTTGATATATAAATATAGTTAGAGAAGTTTAATATGCCTTAGATAATGTCTCTAGCCCTAGAAGAGGTGACCTACCATCGATATTATAGCCCTAGAAGGATTCTTGTTTGTTAGATGTTCATGCCTTGTAGCAATACATATGTCACCTAGAATTGGAGATATTTACATGTAGGGCTATACTCTTTTATTTAGGTTGCTTGTAGAGGATTGGATCCACTTTGTATTGTTGGTATCCCTTAAATTTCATAGAAAAAGAGGAAGAAGAGTATTTTTGTCAAAACAATCATCACACACTTGTATTAGGGATATAAGGAGTGTAGAACACTTCTTTCTCTCTCTCCCTCTCTCTCTTGTACTTTTATTCATGTATAGTTGTTATCGTCTTCGGTGCTAGGTTATTGGAGGAAGTTCAAAAGAAACTCTAGGGTTAGGGTTGTATTGAAAGGAGACAAAGAAGATAGTTTTTGTGATAAACCTTATAGAGGCAAGAGAAGTATCTTAAGTAGTATCTCTTGTGAGAGATAAGATTAGGGTTTTGTGTCATTCAAAAACCCTAGTGCTACTTCACGTGCTTATTGTAGAGGGGAGAGAAGGAGACTCCTTGTACACTTATGTGATGCAAGTGTAGGTTATAGAGAGGATCTTTGGTAGAGTAACTAACTTTGTTTATGAATGATTCCTAACTAGGAGGATTTGTTGGATCGCGTTTTTCTATGTTTTCCCTAGTTGGGGATTGAAGAGCATGAGTTGTTCCAGCTTGTGATAAGTTATTTTTCTGAAAATTAGATAAGGCAACATTTAAATTTATCTTTTCCATTCATGACAATTATTTATGATTTATATTTTTCTTCTTTTTATTATGCTTGTGTTCTTATCATCAAATAAAGGCCAAAACATGAATATCACAACCATGCAAATGAACACAAGATATAGGCTCCAAGCCAAGGCAAAACCCCTTTAAGGGGAAAACCCAAAAATAACTTTTCTTCTTAGAGAATCAACTTTAATGGAAACTTCTGATACCAAACCCTAAACACAAGCTACCACCAAGAACCAAGTCAACCAGCGAATATCCAAATATAGCGAAGAAATATCCCTTTATAAATGAAGGTTCCTCTAGACTATCATTCATGCCAAGACAACCTGCAACTCTTTCTGCAATTTAGACCTCAGTAACCCTGGAAACCCTAGGGTACTCTCATGAGTGAGCAAGAGATGGAAATATTTGTTGAAATTTGGTACCGGAGGACAAGTGGTTCCCTTAGGCTTTGATCTTTGGCCTAGGGAAAAGTGTCCAAAAGATTTTAATTTTTCTCCTAAAGTGACTTTATAATTTTTATAAAGTTAAAATCTAATTTAAAAGTGACTTTAAGTGATAAAGTTACTAAGTCTAATTTTAAAGTGACTTTTATAAAGTCAATGAAAAATTAGAAAGGAAAAGTGACTTTGGAAATAAATGACTAGTGGGTCTTTATTAAAGTGGGTGAATTAAAAAATAGAAAGTGAGATTTAAATGTGCATTTAATCTCAGCCATTGATCTAAATCTATCTCAGCCATTGGATTTAGGGATCACCCAAAATTCATTTAGGGCTGGGTTAAAGGAGGAAAAGGAGAAAAAGATCATTCATTCTTTCATGAGCAGATTGGGAGAAGGAGAGCAAGAGAGCAAGGGAGATTTCTGGACAGGAAGGAGAAAGAGACAGCAGTTTGGCACACATACCAGGCAGCTCTTCAGCAAATCAGAACAGCAGAAAAAGCTGATTTTTTGCTGAAAATTTGAGCAAAACTGATTTTTGGGCATGAATATCGAGGAAGTGATTTTCGGCACAGGAATCGAGGTCTGTACGTACAGTCCGTACGGTCGTCTGTACCGTCTGTACATTCGTACAATCCATACGGTTCGTACCGCGCGTACAGCAAGTTTCCAGGTTGTCTGTTGGGCTGAAAACAGATAAGTTTGCTTGCTGGAAATTTTATTTTGCTGAAATTTTCTCATTGTAAAAAGGCATTTTCCAGAAATAAAGAAGAGCTCTCAAACTGGTTTTCCCCAAGAGTTGTAGGGGGTTTTTCCAGGGTCACATTGACCAAAAATATCAATGTTTTAATGTGTTTTAATGGTTTTTTATTACTGTTGATTTTTATTTCTGCAATTTCCAGCATTCTGTAAATTTTCCAGAATTTGTGTTTTCAGCAAATTTATTTTTTTCAACTTGTTGAATGTATGTTTATGGGAAAGGGCATTTAACTACATGGGAGAAATAAGGAGAAACTGAAAACTGGGGTGGGAAAACAATTTTTTTTACAATATTTAAGACCTTCGCTTAATTATGGAGCCTCTTCCTTATTTGCTAGCATTCCTTTTCTCCTATGACCCTCACATTCCTTCTTCCTTTGTAGATAGAACCAAGAATGTGCTTGCTTTATTGTCTCACAAATGAGGTCAAAACATTTCTTTATATAGCCTTTATTAGGACTCAAATATCCCTAACAAGGCCGACTTCTTGTAGGTTGGACGACTTGGTTCTTAGGAGCCTTCTAGACCTTTCCCTATAAAAAAATATTTTTTTCTTTTAATGATACAAATGCCCGAAAGGGTCTTTTACAATAATAATGACTCTTTGACTCATGATAAACCTAGGAGACCTAATGACAAATAACTTGTGTATGAAACCCATGCTCCAAAAATATTTTTTCCTTTTTATCATTTTCTTTCTCCAAATAATATTTACATCATTACATGAGTCAAATGACAACTATGAAGACCAAAACTAGTTACATTCTTCAACACTCCCTCTAAACTAGGGAGGTATTCATAATTGTTCAACTAGTACAAGGACAATACTCCTTTTGAAAAGTTATTATAAGAAGAGTCGGATTGATAAGTCAACTATAAGCATAAACATTATGATCAACCATCATTGTATTTGAGGCCTAACTAGACAAGCTCTACTTTATTCAAGAGTCTTATGCTGGGAGGCTTTACGTGTAATACCACACTACCTCTAGAAGGCACATTCCCCATCCGGATGTCCATGAAGGATGTCCTTTTAGGACTATCCTTACCTTGGATTCTTGGCCTTGAATCCTTAAAGAATATAGACCCTCTTCACCCGCTCTTATCTTGGATACATGTGACATCCTCAAATAGTGTCGATTCCTTTACTTTCTTGGATGTTCTATCCTTAAGGAAACCATAGATTCTTATCCAACCCTCTACCATTCTCTCTCCAAGGACTTCACTTGGACTTACGATTGTTAGTCCTAATCAGGTGCTTTACACATGAAACAGAGAATGCATATGTGATGTTCAACGCTACTCCCTCTCAACCATAGAGGATATCCCTATTCTCCTTTTTAACTTAAAAATAGGTCATGGCTCTTATTCAAGGAGACTTCTTTACTCCCTCTTAAATTTAGAGGAGATTCATTACTTCCTTTCTAATTGGGAAGTCATATACACAAGATTTCTAGCTTGTCTTGATAAGAGTATCAACTGCCAAATAATTCATAGTTGCATGGCTCCTTGTTTTCTTTGCATCTCATCATATCAAGCCTACTTTCTTTCAAGGTATCATGGAGCCATATTATTCATTATTGTGACAGGTTTTAGGTCATTAATTCTACATATCACTTACAACTTGATTATATTGAGCCTTCCCAAGTTTCCATCTAATCATATTTTCCTCAAGAAAGTCATCTCCCTTGACCTTTAGGTTATATTCTTGCACTATTACCTTTCAATCCCAAGATGAGCATATCTTGACTTCATAGTTTCCAGGTACAAGATATTAATTATTCCTCAATAGTCCTTTGTCTTCCTGCAACTTTCCTCCAGGTGACACAACAATATGTTAACCATATAACCGACAATAAAATATCAGAGTTACCTTATCATGAAAAATTTCTCATCATCAACATCCTTATGGTCCATCTCCACTTAAATCTTCCTTCATGCATCAGAGTGCCCAAGGATCGAACTTGATTACCAAGTTACCCATTTACTTCCGGAGATTGTATTTGATGTTGATCATTAGTAAATATATTCTAGTGAGAAAGTCTTGGCATTCTATCCATTCTAAAGTAAGTCAAATTCACCTACTTATGCATCAATGAAAAAATTCACTATGCATATGACCAACCTTTCTTCAGGGATTATATGAATCCTTACCCAAAGGTTACATTTGAACATGCACTCCAAATGTTTCACACATTCATCTAGCTATATGTATTTCACAATGAAAATGCAATTTTACCAGTTGGATTCCTTCATCCTCTTAATGTATTTATTACATACAATATGGAATATGTACTAATCCTATCATAGTTCTTCTTCCAAGAGCCTCCCAAGATG
>APFE030743252.1:0-15848 GCA_000404065.3 Pinus taeda | reverse complement strand
ATAGATTCATAATTAAATAATTTAGTTATGCTAGGCATATATTTGATAAATTTAATGTATGTAATTATTTTTAAGCTAGATGATTTCTAATAATTAAATTATAAAAATCAAAGTTCTAAAAAATAATAATAAGAAGTTATATTTGGAAAATTAATATTATGATGTACTTATTTAAAAAAAAATTATGTATATACTTAGCTTATGTTTTTTTCAATATTAAAGTGGAGAAAAAATAATATATTTACTTTTACAATATTAATAAAATATTAGTATTTTAATGATATTAATAGTAGTTATGAAGCTTGCAAGGAAAATTTCTGGTTGTACATGACGAACAACTAGGGTTCCAGGCTTCTGCAGGTGTTGAACTCCATGGAAGGGCGCAAAGGAGGGAGCTCCACTCCCTCCTACAAGCAGGTTGTGCCCATCCAAGGTAAGAAACCAATAGAAAATGACAGAGGTCCTTCAGAAGAAGGGAAAAGGAACATTGAAGTGGAGCAAGATTGTACCAAATCAAGGGAGAATAATAGCACAAAAGAAAATGAGGAAGAAGACAAGGAACAGGGAACAAAAGACAAAGCACAAAAGGGACCATGTAAACCTAAAGCTGAGATCACACCCAGAGTAGTTTTAAATGATCCTGCTCTACAGGCGCACAGGGACCACATGAGGACATATGTGATCATTTGTAAATTCATGGGATTATGGCCCACTGAAAAAGCTTTACAGACATGGATTAAATACCACTGGAAACCAAAAGGAAGCATAGACCTACATCTTGGGTCAAAGGGATTCTTTACTGTGGTCTTTACAAATATTAAAGATAAAGACAGAGTGTTTGAAGGAGGGCCCTACTTCTATGCAGCAGCAGGACTATATATGCTGCCATGGACAATGAATTTTGTCCCAGAGCGTGAGACTTTTACTTTGGTCCCGGTCTGGGTAAGACTCTACTCTCTACCTCTTGATTACTGGCAAAAGGAATCATTATCTGCCATAGGAAATAAATTAGGGCATTTTGTCAAAGCTTCTGAGGCCACCAAAAGGGGAAAATACACTTCCTTTGCAAGAATATGTGTGGAGATGGATCTCTCTAGAGCTCTACCGGATGAGGTAATATTGGAAGTTTTTTATGAAGAATGGGTGCAAACAGTAGATTATGAACATATTCCATTCAGATGCCGCAGATGCCATTAGCATGGGCAGCTGCTCAGAGACTACCCTCTCAGTAAAATAGAGAACAAGAGTAAAGCTAACACAATGAAAGATACTGAAAGCTTTCACAAAGTGGTACACAGAGGAAAAGGGGGCAAAAGGGGGCCAAAGCAACATCAAACAGAAGGGAAATATGCCAGTCATAACAGGTTCCAAGTACTCGAAGAAGAAGAAGCGATAA
Organism: Pinus taeda; assembly: GCA_000404065.3. Lineage (NCBI taxonomy): Eukaryota > Viridiplantae > Streptophyta > Pinopsida > Pinales > Pinaceae > Pinus > Pinus taeda. The sequence goes on along the minus strand of APFE030743252.1, from coordinate 14,452 downwards.
CAAAAGTAGATCAGGCAATGGAAGGAATTCCAATGGAGAAGGAGAAAGAAGAAGAACATGAACAAACACAGGATATTAATAAACAAAAAGAGACTATGATGAGCGATGAAGAACTGGAGATGGACCAGGAAATGACCCAGAGTGAGATGGAAATGGAGGACCACTAACTACAGGAGATTCTTGATAGAGAACACCTAGATCTGGAAGAGTTCTTGAAACAGGGAACCATGGGAGGGTGGACTCATTACCTCAAGAAGATTTCAATAGAGTACATCAGTTGTACATATGGAAAACCCAGGCTAAAGGGCTAGAAAGGCAAAGAAACAATGAAAGGCAGGGTAAGGATGGTGTGAAAAATATGAAAACCACACCAGGACTAGCACCTAGAAACCCAGGAAAGAAAAGAGGCAGGAAAAAGCAGAACGAGCTATTGATGGAATGTGGAAAGCTAATGATAGATTCAGGTAAGATGAAAGACCTAACCAACTACTCCTTTACAAATCTTTAATAATGAAGTTCACATCTTGGAATATCAGGGGTCTAGGTAGTAAAAGAAAACAAGATTACTTAGTAATAGAATGAAACAAGAAGCTCTGAATATGATCTTCATCCAGGAAACTAAATGTTCCATTCAAAAAATAAAAGAAATACATAGCAAATGGCTCAATCGATTTGAGTTTCTAGAAGTCAAAGAAGAGAATACAGCAGGAGGTATACTCATTCTTTGGAACCCCCAAAAGATTGGCATAATAGATGTTGAGGCATCTAGAAATTATTTATCAGTAGTTATTCAGCCTGTGGGAGATAGGGAGACCTATTTGGTCACAAATGTTTATGGCCCTCAAAGAATGGATGATAAACTCAGGTTTCTAGATTCTCTTATGGATCTCAGAGACAAACATGCAGGAATACGATGGATCATGGGTGGGGACTTCAACATGATCAAATCACTTTTGGAGAAAAAAGGGGGAACCAGAACCCTAAGCAAAGACTCTTTGGCATTTTAAACTTTTATAGATAATATGAAGCTAGTTGACACTGATACAAGTAATGGTCTCTTTACCTAGAACAATAAAAGAGGAGGAGAGTCTCAAGTAGCCTCAAAATTAGACAGATTCATAATCCTAGAGGACCTTATGCTCATTGACAAGGAAATGATAGCGAGAGTTCTCCCCTTTGGAGGCTCAGATCACTGGCCGATTCAATTGGAGGTTCAGGGCATTGGTACCCCGAAGAATAGACCTTTTAGATTTGAGAATATCTGGCTCACCCACCCAGATTTCATCAGCAACATTGCAAATTGGTGGTCAGAAGATTTGCATATTCAGGGTATAAGAATGTTCCTTCTACACAAAAGACTAAAGCACATCAAGCTCAAGCTTAAATATTGGAACAAGAATGAATTTGGCAATATTTTTGAAGCAAAAAAATCTGTTGAAGATAAAATGTAGGAACTCAACCAATCCCTTATCATGGATGGCTTTGATAAAGTCAGGAATGATTAAGTCACCAAACATCATCAAGAATGAGATAATTTATGTAAACAACAGGAAATATTTTGGAGACAAAAATCTAGAGTTCAATGGCTAAAAGAAGGAGAGTGAAACACTAGATTTTTCCATTGATCCACCATGGTGAACAGAGCTCATAATAGGATCTCTTCGATCAAGGATGAGGGAGGGAATCTTCTTAATTCCCATGAAGATATGAAAGTTGTGTTAGTTCAGCACTTTCGAGGTATAGCAAAGGAAACCATTTCAGATAGAGAGCATTTTATCAAGGACTTAACAAGACATATACCTAGGATGGTGTCTAGAGAGGATAATTTCAACGTTAATAGGCCAGTGACTGAAAAGGAGGTTAGTGAGGTCCTCAAAGAAATGCATAATGGTAAAGCGCTAGGCCTTGACAGTTTCAATGTGGATTTCTTTAAATCTTGTTGGAATATTATTAAACAAGATATTTTGAATGTAGTGGAAGATTCCAGGATGAATAGAACTATTTTGAAGGTGCTCAATACCTCCTTCATCTCCCTAATCCCTAAACATGACAATGCTCAAACTCCAGACAGGTTTAGACCCACAGCTTTGTGCAATGTGGTATATAAGATAATATCCAAGGTTGTTGCCAATAGACTCAAACCTCTTCTTCCTACTCTAGTTTCTATGGAACAATCTGGTTATGTGGAAGGCAGAAAAAATTCTCAATAACATCATTCAAGCACATGAGGTGGTGCACTCATTGACTAGAAATAGGAAGGCTGGAATGATCATGCAATTGGACCTAGCCAAAGCTTATGATAAGTTGAATTGGACCTATATCAGAAAGGTTCTTATTACTTTTAGGTTTGATCATAATTGGGTTAGATGGGTCATGGCCCTGGTAACTTATTCCAGCTTTTCAATATTGGTTAATGGTTCTCCCTCCAAGACTTTTATTCCTTCAAGAGGCCTCAGGCAGGGAGACCCGCTCTCTCCCTTTCTCTTCATCCTCAGATGGAAGGACTTAGTCGGTCTATCAAGCATGCAAAAGAAGTTGGTAAGGTTAAGGGTCTCAAACTTTCTGAGAATGGACAGGCCTTGACTCATCAACAATTTGTTGATGATACCATGCTGCAGGGAATCCCTACGGTCAAAGAATCTCTTGCGTATAAACAAATCCTGAGTGACTTTTCCATGGCTACAGGTATGGAAGTCAATCTCTCCAAATCTAAGATTTTTTTCTTTAATACCAATATTGTTATTCAGAGGAATATCTCCAGAATTCTGGGCTTTCAAAGGGATGTCCTCCCTTCAAAATATTTGGGAGTCCCTCTAACTGCTAAACCTTTGCTCAAGAGCATTTGGGAGCCTATGATTAATAAGATGCGGGATAAAATCAGGAAATGGACTATTAGATCTTTAAAATTGGCTGGCAGGTTGGTGCTTACAAAGGTTGTTCTTCAATCAATCCCTATTTTCATGCTATCAGCACTCCCAGCACCAAAAGGAGTCTTGCAACAATTCAGAACCATTCAAAGAGACTTTCTTTGGGGTAAGGGGGAGGAAAGAAATAAATGGGCCTTGGTAGCCTGGGAATAAATTTGCAAACCTAAAAACCATGGGGTCTTGGATTGGATGATCCGTAGGTTCTAAGAAACGTTTTAGGGGCAAAATTATGGTGGCGTTGGGTAAAAGACCCAAAGGCTCAGTGAGCTAGTATCTAGAAGGAAAAATATGCCAGCACTTGGCAAAATAATGATCACATAAGGATGTCTAGAAGTATAAAGGGCTCACACATCTAAAATAAGGCGTGGGAGAATAGAGGCTTAGTACAAAAAAACAGCTTTTGGGAAATCAGAGAGGGAGATCTAGCTTTATTTTGGGAGGATAAATGGCAACAAGAACCTACACTGTTAAAAGAGGACTTTTTGGACCTCAAGAAAGATACAGACACCAAAGGGTTATCTAAGGTAAAAGATTTTTGGGATCAAACCAACAGTGCAAGAAAATGGAGAACTTGGAGGAACATTGATTACAGGGATGACAACCCCTTGAAAGCAAAAGCAGAGGCATTTATGAAAATGTTGGAACAAAGGAAGATTTTAGTGACAGGGGGGCATGACCAACTTAGATGGGGCAACAATAATGAGGGTACCTTTAATCTTAAGGAGACAAAACACATACTCCTTGAGCTGGATTCCCTTGCCCCGGATAGGATTTGGAAGAACCTATGGAGGCATCAGGGTTGGATGAAGATTAAACTCTTCATGTGGCTGGTTCATCATAAGAAAATTCTGACTTGGGATAACATTCAGAAGAGAGGTGTTCTGGGGCCTTCCAGATGCTAGCTCTGTGAAGCCCAAGAGGAAACAATGGAGCACCTTCTCAATAATTGCATTTTCACCTCCTGGTTGTGGGATACTTTTGCCACCATTTTCCAACAGATCGATAGGGACAAAGGGAGTATTATCAATACCCTAAACAACTGCAGACAAAACTTTTCTGATTATGAATTTCTTGGCTCAGCTTGGGCTCTTACACCCAGCTTAATTATATGGAATGTCTGGAAAGAAAGGAACAATAGAATATTCAAAAATGAAAAGAGTCCCTCCCAACGCCTTTTTGAGCGGATCTTAGAACAGCTTAAGGAGACGGTTGGCACTATAGTGCGAAATCCCCCTAAGAATCCACCCTCAGAAGCTAAAATGTGGATACTCCGTCAACTGGGTATGCAGGGGCTTATTCCTTAGGGCCTGGATAGGAAGGTAATGAAAATGGATATTGAGCAGGATTATTGGCATCCTCCCCCTTAGGGTTTTTTGAAATACAACATTGATGGGGCTTCAAAAGGCAACCCAGGTACTGCTGGCTTTGGATGGGTGCTAAGGGATGAAAATGGAAGTATACTTTTCATCTTCCATTTCCATTTAGGAAGAGCCACTAACAATATGGCGAAATTAATGGCTCTGGAGCAATGTTTAGATTTCCTGGAGCAAGATAATCGCCAAAATGTGATTGTCGAAGTTGATTCTGAGTTAATCATTAACTTGGTCAAAAGAATCAACTGTAGCACAGAGCTAGAAAAAGTCTCAAAACACTGGAGGCTGATCCAGGTCTTTCAACAGATTTAGTTTCACCTCCTGTGCCTTCGTACAGTAAGTTTCAACCATGTGTGAAGGGCGGAAATAAATTGGCAGATATTTTGGCCAATCAAGGAGTGATATGTACCAAAAGCAGGGTCATGATGGGTTGGCAAGAGATGCCTCAGAATAGACTAAAGGTGCATTGTCACGACCAGGCGGATGAAGACAGGATGGTGTTTTGAAATAGAGCCACGAAGATTAGGATTCATTATGAATTAGTGTTTTTTTCACAGTCTGGTCTTTTGTGGGATGCAGGCCACTGTTGGCCTCCACAACCTTGGTAAGTTCAAACATAGAGGTTTCAGGTGGAAGCCGCTCGGCAGACTCTGTTTCTCAGAGGGTTGGCCAGACGGATGGAGTACCATCTTACATTGGTTCATGAACTGGCATAGAGGGGATGGTACGAGGGACTGGAATATGGGCTTTCTCGACGGCCTTAATACCCCCGGTTTTCTTTCTATGGACGCAATACCACTCTCGGGGTGGTATATGGTTTATCGCAGGCCTTTCAAGCTGGAAGCGGTTTTTGTGAAATGGGAGCAATTCCACTCACCAAGCTACACGTGGCCAAGGGGAGGGAATGAATACTGCCCTCATCGCGCGGTAATCTTCGGTGCTTTAGACCCGTGCAATATGATCCTCAGTTGTCGGATTAAGCAAGGTGGATCTACAGTCAGGAATAAACGAGCATGTAGGTGGGTCCAGGTGGTTAAGCACCGTGCTTCTAAGTACTGCAACATCTTCCTCCAACGTTGGATCAGGCGAGGATATTTGACGGGTGAGATTGAGGATGCAAGTCCGGATGAGGAATATATTCCGTGCGTGTTTCATTTCATGGTGGGAATCGATGATTTTCGTGCGTTCTACATGTTCGTGGGTTATTCAGACCCGAAATCCTTTTAGGTTGGCACCTTTTTCCTCTTCGAGTCCGATTCTAAATTTAAAGTGTGTGCTTGATGCCAGCCCGAATTGAATCTCGTCCATCAGATTTCTGTGGGAAGATCGTACGGCCTCAACATTGTCTGTCTTTTGAGGGTATTGCGGTTTTGTTTGTAGGGTTTGAGGTTTTTGCCTTTAGCTCGGCGCCCTTGGCAGTTAGAGAATAGTTTTTCCTTGGTCCACAGTTCTTCGCAGACTGTTGTATTCTATGTAATTTATTTTCCGATTTAATGAAAAAGAAGGTACGACTCTTGCTTCAGCGAAAAAAAGATATTAATAGTAGTTATATTTTTGCTTTTCGTGCTTATTATGGATTAATGATTATTGATAGTTATATCATTCCACCAATTTGTTTATTTATTTTCAATCATAAATTAAGAAATAATGAATTAAAATATGAATCGCCGCTAAATTGCGAAGTGTGAAAAAGACAGTCCTTTGAATTATAAAATGGTCACATATGGGAAATACATAGTTTTTTGAATTATAAAATGGAAACGCATAGTTTTTTGAATTATAAAATGGTTATATATATATATTATATATATATATATATATATATATTCAATATTAAAGTGAAAAAAAAAATATATTTACTTTTACAATATTAATAAAATATTAGTATTTTAATGATATTAATAGTAGTTATATTTTTGCTTTTCATGCTTATTATAGATTGATGATTATTGATAGTGATATCATTGCACCAATTTGTGTATTTATTTTCAATCATAAATTAAGAAATAATGAATTAAAATATGAATCACTGCTAAATTGTGAAGTGTGAGAAACACATAGTCTTTTGAATTACAAAATGGTCACATATGGGAAATACATAATTTTTTTTCAATATTTTGAAATGGGTGTGAGAAACGCATAATTTTTTGAATTATAAAATGGTTATGAGAAATATATATATGATGATGATGATGATGGTCAACGTCCACTGAGATGAAATTGGTCTATCGGACTTATAATTTTCCTAGTTTTTAATTATCTGGCTCCTTGTCTTTCTTGGAGAGATTGGTGTTGTAGCTTTCTTTTGTTTCTCTACAATCTTCCAACTTCCTTTATCTTGCATCTCCTTCATTTCTTTTAGTTCTTGGGACATTGGTGTCTTACATTCGCGCTCTATTGTGTTCGTCCTTTTGAAGATAGTTGGCGAAGAAGTTTGGTCTAGGAGACCTGATTTGCTGTTAAATGAAGATCTATTTTGTGCGGTATTCGAATCTTCATAACTATTGATTTGTTGGGCGGGGCTTTCTCCCTGTTTGTCATGAGAGTTGTTTCTTTCTTTCCTGATTTATTGTGATTCAGAGTTTTCTCTAGAGTATTCTTCTTTAATGACAATGTAGTGTTCTTTTGTGCTCCTTCCCACCATGTAGATTTGTGGTTTTTTTTTTTCTAGAAGAATTTTTTTGGGAGACTTTTGGGCAATTTTTGGCTAGATGGCCTGTCTCAAAGCAGGATCGACATCTGAAGAGGACACTTTCATAATCGAGTTTCTGGTTCCACACATACCCTTTACTTGTTAGGTTTATTTTAGCTGGGAATCTGGTGCTGAAGTCCATTTCCACACAAATGCGTGCATAGGTGGTTTTGGCATATTCCTCTGTTTTTGGGCACCTATAGTAAAATTTCCCAATTGCATTTCCAATGGCTTTTATCAAGGAGAGATTCCAGAGATGCAAGGGTAGGCTTGGCAATCTCACCCAAATTGGTGTTGAGGTTATGACTGTTGTAGAGGGATCGCATGATGGGTTCCATGGCTTCATGAATAGGCCAGATTTTTCCCAAAACCAAGGGCTGAAATCTAGAATACATTGTCTGATTTCAGGATTTTCAAAATATACTATAAAGAAACCCCTAGCACAAGGGTAGATATTAATTTCATCAGAAATGACAGGCTTCCATACCTCCAAGGTCCAATTGTGGAAAGTTGTCAGCAGTGGCCAAAAACCATTGAACCGGAAGATTAGGGCACTTTTGGAAAACTTCATAGCCTCATCAAGTGAGGCATGGACCACCAGGATAGTGGAAGTTGGGGCTTCGCTAATGATATGGGCAGGAGCTTTCCCTCTAGAAGCGGATGAGCCAGCAACTATTTTCGCAAAGCTGGGAGCCATATTTTACTTGCCCGTAGAACCCAGCCACAGAGAAAAAAGGTAGAAGATAATATTAGATCTAGATCTAGCCACAGAAGATTAGATCTAGAAACCAGCTGCCTAGATCTAGATCTAGCCGCAGAAGATTAGATCTAAAACCCAAAATGTGCAAACAAACTTGTTCACTCAAAATTTTCATATGCCTGTGACTAACTAGACCTCACCTAAACAGTGAGTGCGGATCAGAATTATTAAACCTACAAGTGCGCATGTATTTCTATATTCTCAGAAAGGATGCTGAGCAGATGGAAATGGTGATCAGAGCGCTAGAGAGGAAATTGAACTCCAAACTAGACGCTAATACATTGAGCCGCAGATATGGAGAGCCGCCTAGACCCGGATAACCGCAGATATGGAGCGCCCTGATCAAAACAGAAGGTTGAATCAGAGACCCTGCGTCACGTATGAAGTGTCAAATGGCTCCGAGGCCGAGTGCTCAAATAGTGAAGCAGATAGTCGCAGATCAAAACAGATATGAAGAGGGTTGAATCAGAGACCCCGAGTTGCGTATGAAGTGTCGAATGGCTCGAAGGTTGAGTGCTCAAATGGTGAAGCAAATAGTTGCAGAGCAAAACAGATATGAAGTGTCGAATGGCTCGGAGGCCGAGTTGCCTAGATCTAGATAGCCACAGATAATATAGATGTCCTCTTTGGTCTCCAAACCAGACACTAATATATTGAGCTGCAAATATGGATGATATGGGTGTGAGAAACACATAGTTTTTTGAATTATAAAATGGTCCTATATGAGAAATACATAAATTTTTAAATATTTTGAAATGGGTATGAGAAACTCATAAATTACTAAATATATAATTAATTCTAATCTTTAAATCCAACATTAAAATAGAATTTATATAGATTGAGATTATTAATATCAAAAATAATTTTAATATAATTGATAATTTAAATATTTAATATAAATTATTTTATTTTACTAAAAGAAAAATAATAAATCCACTTTAAACATTAAAAAAAATGTAGTTTAAGTTTACAATTCTCTAATAAAAATAGTATTTATATTTTGATAGATTCATAATTAAATAATTTAGTTATTCTAGAGATATATTTGACAAATTTAATGTATGTAATTATTTTTAAGCTAGATGATTTCTAATAATTAAATTATAAAAATCAAAGTTTTAACAAATAATAATAAGAAGTTATATTTAGAAAATTAATATTATGATGTAATTATTTAAAAAATAAATAAATAAATTTGGTATATACTTAGCTCATGTTTTTTTCAATATTAAAGTGTAGAAAAAATAATATTTTTACTTTTACAATATTAATAAAATATAAGTATTTTAATGATATTAATAGTAGTTATATTTTTGCTTTTCATGCTTATTATGGATTGATGATTATTGATAGTTATATCATTCAATCATGAATTAAGAAATAATGAATTAAAATATGAATCACTGGTAAATTGTGAAGTGTAAGAAAGACATAGGCTTTTGAATTATAAAATAGTCACATCTCGGAAATACATAATTTTTTTCAATATTTTGAAATAGGTGTGAGAAACGCATAGTTTTTTGAGTTATAAAACGGTTATGAGAAATATATATATATATGGGTGTGAGAAATGCATAATTTTTTTAATTATAAAATGGTTCAGCATGAGAAATACATAAATTATATATATATATATGGGTGTGAGAAATGCATATTATTTTTAATCATAAAATGGTCTAACATGAGAAATACATAAATTTTTTAAATATTTTAAAATGGTTGAAAGAGTAGCTTCTGCTAGACAGACATTTGTCGAAGCGTTTCAAACCAACCAGTGTGGTTCATGGTCAGGACAAGTTGAAAAACTCTTAGGGTTTTGAAATGGGTCGGGTAAAAATATAGATAAGATTAAATGAGAAAAATTAGGGATAATTTTGAAAACCCAATAACTAAGGAATGGAATGAATCCAAAATAAATAAATAAAATCACCATCATTCATCTTTGACATTAGAGATGTTATCTTACCAATACAACACACGGCTATAAAAGGGGGACGTCCTCCTGGGATTGATAAGTATCGCAATAATAACGTTTGGCATGTGAAGGAATTGTTATTATTTGATTTGAGGTAGCCATGAGGATCAGTTCATTTAGCTTTGGTTTACCTCTCATGTTACTACTCGCAATGGTGGGCGCGCAGGAGGAAGACTGCAGGACGGTCTCTCATAGCTGTAACACCGCGTCATACCCACCCAACAGTCCTCTACAGGCTTCTCTGACAGCCATAATCACGGGTCTGAAAGAAAACACGTATACGAGGGGTTCGCTAGCCGACTTAGGAACGAGTATTGTCTACTACAACTCCATTGCAAATACCAACGAATTTCCCGCTGCCTACGGGCAAGGAGTCTGCGATATTTCAAGTATCAGTGCGCCTCAGTGCACGGCCTGCCTTACGAGCCTCGCCAATTGCATCTCGAGCGCTTGCGGCCCTACCGTCGGTGCTTGGGCTCAAGCCAATGACGACGACTGTTTCATGCGCTACGAGACGTACAAGTTTTACAAGTAGCGATATTGTTGCTATCTATTTCTCTAGGTCCAGCGTATCTATCTATTTAGGTACGGTGTAGGTCCAGCGTATCTTCAATGTTCTAGATTGGGATGGTTTCTGAATCATGTTGCAGAATGTGTGGTGTTTCAACGTAAATGTTGTAGAATGTTTAATGTTTACCGTCAATGTCAATTAAGTTGAATGTTTTTCCTTCATCATGTCCTGTTCTTACAATGTAATACAGTGAATGTCTTTCGTTCCTCGTTCCTCATGTCTTGTTCTTACAGTGTAATACATTAATACTATGGTTCTTACAGTGTAATACAGTAATACTATTATACCTTTTAAATTTTATTATTTTAGAACAATTAGTTTTAGATTAGTCATTTATTCTTTGCAAAGTCTTGATGATTTCTAATAAGGGATAGTTTTATTTAAATGGGTTTGGATCAAATAGTTTGCAATTCTTACTGTTTTTTTTTAATGAAAGTTTAATAGATATTTAGATTCTTTCCAAAATAGATTTCATGGATATAAATGTAGTTTTAATTTCATTATTTATCAGTGTTGGATTATTTATGAGTGTTGGATATTAAATTGTAATTTTGAGAAATTTATGTCAAAATTTCTTATAAAATTGACTAGGAAAAATTACACCTAAAAGAAATAATGATTCGAAAAAAGGTTTTTATGGGGACTTTATTTCAAAAATAACCGTGTCAAATTTGTGTATTTATGTTCCACTATTTTATCATTTTCTAGTTTATCTTCAACATAATTCAATTTTGTGAAACTTGTAGTTGCAAATTATTCGTTGTTTTTGTGGGAAAATAAACTACTAATTAATTTACAGTTAGAATAATAATTTCCATTTGCTCTTGAGAATATATTAAAGGTTTGAAGCTTTAGATGCTTGTTTAGCGTGGGTGGACTAATGCTTATCCAATTCGCTCTAGAAGTTATGACATTCTTATGGATGTCTTTGTGCTTGATTCCAAAATGGATTTTTAAATCTATTTCTAAGATTAGCTGCATATTTCTATGGATGGGTTAGAAATATGGTAGGTTTTTTAATTTTGTCAAATGGGATAAAATAAATTTTCCAAAGATGTTGAAAGCTTGAGATCTAAAAAGGTCTTATTCTTTGTTTAAGTTGTTGGAAGCTGAGGTTTGATGGAAGCTAAGGTTTGATGGAGACTGTTATACACAAATAACTTATGGATAGAAGTGGTATTCATAAAGTATATTCACCCTATATCTATTGAACATTGGATTAGAAACTCGAAAAAGAAAAGGATATCCTGGAAGTTGGAAAATGGTGATGAAGTAAGAATGGGTATGGACACATGTGTAGGGTGTGGGAAAAATTAAATTTTTCCTAAGAATTTTGTTGAATTCCTAAATGCAAATAGGAGGTTGTAGATCATGCTAGAATATCTATTTGGGCTGGTGGATGCAATCATGCTAATCAGTTAAATATTCCTTTTGATTTTTCAATTCAGTGGCTAAATTACACTACTGCACTCAATATATTGGATGTTCACCTCAAGGAGAGGGAACAGACATTATGTTGGGTGCACTCCTCTCTTGGGGAATATTCTCCATAAATGTGTTGTTTGAATTTCATTTTGACAAGGGGATTTAACTTGGTGATGTAAACTACTATGGAAACTAAGTTGTTTGGAAAAAGAAAGGATCCTCCAATGGTGCATATAGGAAAATAAGATCCCATAGATGACAAATTATAAAAGGGAAGCATGATCATGCCTAGTTGGTGTGCCCTATGTAAAAATGTTAGGATTATGTGGACCATCTCTTTCTTATGTGTCCTTTCACCCTGGATGTGTGGAACATTGTTTGAGTTTTTTTTTGCCTTAGACTCCATGTGGTAGGGTATCTCATGCAAATAGGTTGGAACAAGAAGACCCAAAAAATGCATAAATCTTCTGCATATCTTCAATTGGTGCATACAAATTGCAAGGAACAATGTCATCATCCAAGCAAATACTAAAGACTCCTGAAAGGCTAACATCACAAGTTCTAACGACATATCACTTAATTTCTAAAGTTGTTCATGTACAATAGCCATGGAACATTATTGTTAAAGAAGATTCCCATTCCTATCCATAAGCATACTTTGATAAGGCATCCCTTGCTAGGGTGAGTGTGTGGGAGAGGATATGATGTGTTAACAAAAGGAGATTAAGAACCACTTAGAAAAACTCTAGTGTAAAAAGAAAAGATGATTTACTCTAATTTCCAAGCTAAGACAATCTTACCATCTACAATTGAACAACCAATATGATGTAATTACAAATATAACTATTCAATTTGTTGAGGACGCAAAACATTATTTAAATAAAAATGTTATATCAAATAACACTTTTGAATTACTATTCAAAACTATATGAAATAGCTAAAACCTTAAAAAAAATGGAATAAGACTTAACTTTTCAACTCTCATTCTAGCCATATGATATATCCAATCGATAATTGATATAAGATTGAAAAGTAATTAAATTTTCAATTTTCCCATGTAAATCGCAACAATTTCTTACATCCAAGCAATGATCCAAATGACACGAGGAATGCTCCTTTACACTTATTTCGAAACAAAGGTACTTCAAGTAAAAATTAAAATTAAAATATAAATAGACATATTGCATCTTAACATAGAAAATTCAGTAGCATGAGTGGTTTCAATGTAATTGAATCTAATGACAAGAAATCATGACCTAGAAACAATGTGCTACTTCATTGTCCCTTTTCCTATGCGTTCTCATAAGCACGCAAGAGAATGTCTATAAATTGCATTTGGAATGAAATTTGTGACTCACTGGAGAATGTTTACAAATTGCATTTGGAATGCAACTAGTGATTCACTCCAGCAATCTAGAAATTAAGTCAAATAAATTTCCCTTCATGACCGCTAACTCTTTATCACTTCAATAACTTCAATTTCACACATAAGTGTTATTATACAGTAAAATAAGTTGCATGGATATAAGATATATCAGTTTCAAGACACTGAAAGAGAAAAAAATGTTTGTTCTTAATTACATCAACTCATTCCTCTAATACAATTCTACACACTCTTCCTTAATTCGCTCTCCACAGGTTTCTTATTTCTTAATATGTAGCCCCAAAATGGTTACAATCAGATTTTGTTTATATCCAAAATAGTAGGATCTAGTTGAAAAAATAGGGAACAAAATCCTAATTAATTAATAAATTCCAACACACAATAGGTATCTTTCTACTTCTCGATAATTGCAAGCTACATTTGACCAATAAGCCATTAATTGGAACAAACCTCACCATCTAGTCAAGAAACATAGATTTCTAGAAATTACATGGAAAATAAATATTGTGCATGATTCTCCCTCATCATACACCAAAACATCAAATTGGTCATGGACTCTTGTCCATGAGGTCCCATTCTACTGCCTTTTTGTAACAGTGCAACAGATACCCAAGGTTTCTTCCTTCGGTGGTTCCCCCATTTAAGTAATCCTTTCATCCATTCCTTCCATCATAGTTTCATTATATGTAGTTGAGATTTCCACCTTTTATCTTGAGATGGCACAAGATTTTCCTTGATTTGTTTCTCCTAGGTTACGAAAAATGTTATTTTTACTATCTAGGTAATTGAAAACCACAAAAAATGCACGGATTACTTGGAACCATCAATGATCCCTTGTCTTGGGTTGGATTTTTCCTCAATATACCCTACTACTTTACCATTTGTAGCATTGCTCAAAAACATCTTACCCAAGTATCCTTTAGAATTATTAACTACTACTCATTCATTTGAATCTCCTATTTCATAACCATTTTTTCTATTCAAAAGCACTATTTGTTTCGCAATTTTTGTTTAAAACCATTAATTAAGCATTTTAATCTTCAAAATTAAATAAATTCTTGTTTGTTCAAGGCAAATTAGTCTCCTTCAAATCTTTTGTTGCAATCTTTTTCTTATATGTTTTGTCATATTCCCTAATTTTTGGATCCCTAGTGGGCATTTTTTTCTCACTCATCAAAATTATGCTTGGATCCAATATCTCTCTGATCCCTTCATTTTCTATTGGTAGTAACATATGCTTTTGTCCATCTTTTTCAAAAGTGTAGGTGTTGACTTTGCCATCTTATCTCACTCTCCTATCAGACTGCCAGGGTCTTTCCAGAAAGACATGACAAGTATCCATCTA
>APFE030743251.1:0-14391 GCA_000404065.3 Pinus taeda | reverse complement strand
AACTGAGAATGTCATGATAAATTCAATAACTAAATTACAGAAAAATAAAATAATATCAAACTACACACTTCATACTCCAATCCCTCACCGTTCGACTCGCTCTGGCTTTAGGAGGTAACTGAGAATGCCATGAGAAATTCAATAACTAACTTGCAGAAAAGTAAATGAGAGAAACTGAAATAAATAACACAATGTTGGAACTAAAAACTAATGGAAATGAAAATCAACAGAAGGACAAGAATGATTCCATGTCATTAGTCATTAGAAAACTATGTGCTGCCTAGGCTGCCTATTGTGATCTGAAACAAAAGCACTGATCAGTTAACAATATCTAAAATGTGAAAAACTATGGACAGCTATCAAGCGTTAATACCATAAGAACTGTGATATATATACAAGTGAATGATTATGGCATAAGAACATAAAGAAATGAAACATGAAACTCTACAGTAATAAACAAGACCTCGGCCTGTGCAAGGGCCCTCTGCGCAATCCTCAGATAGTAAAAGATCAACCACCAATTGAGCTCAAAACAGAGACTTCTCATGTATTAAAATGCAGTCACAACACAGTGATAAAGTTACAGCACAGTGGGTTCCTTTACAGTCAAAATTACATTATCAGAAAGCTAACTAATATGCGTATGAAAATGCATTATTTATAACAGAGGATAATATAACTATTTTCCTACATTCGGTGATGATACAAGACATGTAAACAACCACGTCCCGAGATTTAGCATTATGGTTGCCGTGAGGATTCAATCTTTGGAAGGTGCTTGTTGGATCTGATTCATGGAGTAGTCCACAGGTGTTAAATTGTCCCCTAAGATCTAGGAACAACCACGAAAAGCTTCACGTGGTGAAAAATAAAGTTTTATCACCGTAAGACTCTTGAGTTGACCATCGTTTTTCCCACCGTTGACTATGGCCTTTTCTGATGAATTCGACTGAGCCAATAGGACTCGGTCCATGTCCACGTCGGTTGCAACTTGCCCATGTGGCTCGATTCACCTGAATACACCTGCAATATAGACTTTGACAAAACAGCTGTGGAAACTTGGGCTGGCTGCAAAAAGTGACAAGATTCCGCAGGTTATAAACAAAAATCTAGTTCAAATAGCAACAAAAACACATAGTCAAGAAACCACTTTAAATGCCCTTTTTAAAACTATTATGCAATGATACTGATGATTTAGGAGGTTCAGATGAATGGAAAGAAGCTAGAAAAAGGTGTAGGAAAGATGCAGTTTTGGGACTCAACATAGCCCCATTGTGAAGGTGTTGCATGTCCTCATGCAACCAAAATTTGGACTACCTCCCCTTCAAACCATATGTTTTGAATCTTCTGCTAGTCTATCCAGCCCTCTTCCTCTCTTTCTTGGTGCTGCTAACATCTTGGGCTTCTTCATCAAGCATCTGAATTTAAGATTAACCAGTGCTCTATTTATCTTTTGCATCTCTTCTTCAATTTTTTGTTCTTTTTGTGCCATAGTCCCAGGTGTAGCATAATGTTGTCATGGATGATCTTGTCCAGTTTGCTTTGTTCTTTGAGTGCTTCATTTTCATTTTTAATATGTCAATTTAAAACCTCCAGCTTAAAGATTTCTTGTTTCAATGATTGGACTAGGGCTTCTTGTGCTATGTGCAGTTGAGTGGATGAAGTGCTGGGACCCATGGCTGTTCTTTCCAAGGATTCTATGTAATCATACCCATGTTGCTACTTTGGATCTATTTTGGGTGTCGTTTTCCTGAGGCTATCCCCAAAATGTTGTGCAAGAGAACTGACTTCAAATTCTGGCTGAAAAGGACTCATGTCATCACCTTGAGGACTAGTTTCAACACTTGGTTGAGAATGAGGTGGACTATTGCCAGCTGGGGTTTGTTCAGGTGTTCCTTCTCCCAAATCAACAAAATGGGGTCCTTTTGTTTGTGTTTTTCTCCATTTTCATTTAAGCCTACTGCTTCTTCTTACATATTGCGGACTACTGTCTTTTTCCTTCTGTTTTCCTTTCCCTTTCTTTTTCGCCATAGCTGACTGTTTCTGAAGGTGAACCAATCCCTTAGACAATACTTGATGGTCTTCTTCTGAGGAAGGGGTTTGATCCACAACCTAAATGCTTCTTTTCTCTTTTGATTTTGTTGGCTTTTTACCCTCAGTCTCTTCCTTCCTCCTTTTAGACAATCTTTCTTCCCTACTAGTTTTCTTAATTGTTTTAGTAGGAGCCTTTTCCTTTGCCCTTTTAGACAGTCTTTCTTCCCTACTAGTTTTCTCAACTGTGTTAGTACGAGTCTTTTCCTTCCCCTTTTTAGATAGTCTTTCTTTTCTCTCAATTGTGTTAGTAGGAGGGCTTTGAGTTTTATCATCTGTTCTCTTTCTTATACTTCTTTTTGACGTACTATCTTTAGGGGTTTCTTGGGGTTCTTCAAAGAAATTTCTAATTCAAAATTGCTCCCAAGTATCCTTTTTCTCCTTTAATTGTTTTTCTATCAGGATTTTTATGAGACCATGGTGATACAAATGTGGTTCTATGTCCCCTATATGCTTTTGAACAGTTACATACATCTTTTCCAAACTGTTTAGTAAGAAATATGGAAAATTAAGGATCTGGTTGTCTAGGAAATTCATCAATAGATGTGCATGATACATGTACATTGCTCCAAAACGTCCCTCACAGGTGATAAATTTTTGAAGAACTAACAATAAGCTATCCCATTCTTCTTTTAAAAAATGAACAACAATTCCCTTTTTGAAAATGGTGACGTCCATACCTGGGTCCCGTAAGATCACTCTCCATGCTTCATCACCAATGCCCTAGTTCTTAAACCAGCATTCACCTCCCTAGGGAAGCTCTGTGGCAACTGCTATTAATGCTTCAGTTACTATGAATTTTAGGTCTCCAATTTCCATATCTAGTCCATTAAAAGACCTTGTAATGGCCTTTGTAACCTCCCTATGGTAGCCTTTGAATTTCTGGATAAAACGTAACCACCTGGCCTTCTTCAGTATATCTTTCACTTGTGGATATCCTTCAATAAACTTAGGTCCCTCTGGTTCTACCCTCAACATCTATCCCATCCTTCCTTTTGTTCTTTAAAACTCATCTGAATTAGCAGAGATGGTCAGGGTTTATGAAGGACACTAGCAACTATAAGCGGATATCAGAGAATAGGTACACGAAATGAAGCAGAACAAAGAAAAAAATGGGCTGAAGGCTTATGTGAGCACGGTGGAGATGAAGCCGTGAGGTCAATAGAATAGTAGGGGGAGCAAGTGCATCCGGTAGTTTTTAAAATTGGGTGACTGTAGAATGGATGCAAGCACTTTTATAAAATGACTGCAGATTTTGTGCGGTTGAAAGAAGTCGTAGTCAAATCAACCATGATTCATAATGAAAAATGGAGTGTGAGAATATTTCGAAACTTGAGTTAAATTTGGGAATTTAATCATAGGACCGTTGGAAAATGAATGCATGGCTTATGGAGGAATGGCGTGTAATGAAATGGTTATAGAGGCGATTCCATTTAATCATTGCATATAGTTGAGCTTCTGATTTAATAACTATGCAAAAAAATGTGTTAGAATGCCATTTGAAATAAAGTTTTGTTCATACCTTTGAAATTCTTGTCATTTTTCCTTAGTCTTCAATCAGTTGCTCCTCATTGGTGCTTTTGGATGCCTTATTTCTTCATAATATATCCTCATACCTGCATTTGATTTCATGATTGCTGAACCAACATCTGGCTGTAAAAAATTGTTTTTTTGAAAAACAGAGTAGTGGCTGCAGAAACCCAACTGGCTGCGGAATCAGTGAGCAGCTGCAGAAACTGATTTGAGCTGCGGAAACTGACCTTAGTTGCGAAAATTGACCCAACAAGCTTATAATTGAATGAGATGTTTAAATGATGACTGACTGGATGGAAAATGTTCATAATTTTTTTTTTTATTAATGGAATGAAATGGTGTTGAAATGAAATGATGTGGAATGGAAATGAGATGGAGTGGAATGAGGATGATGTGGAATGTAATGAAAAATGAGAGATATTTTTTTTTTTTTTTTTGGAAAATATAGGGTGTCAGGAATTCCTAATTTTCACCCTACATTTTCGGTATAAGGCTGGCAATCAATGATTGGTGTTCAAGCTTAGACAAATTTATTTTATTTTATTTTATTTTATTTATTTTTTATTTTTTGACAAAAAATAACAAAGGCTAGGCTGGTGGAGAAGAAGGATTCTTCTTCACCAGCCCTATTATAGAATTATCTTGAAACATTTTGACAAATTCCTCTTTTAAGAGTGGCTTATGATAGATCTTTAGTCTGTGGCCATTCACAATAAGAGGAGTTTGATATTCATCAATGGTCTTAATTCTTACCACTCCATTGATAAAGACTTTATCAATCTCATATGGCCCAAGCCAATGAGTCTAAAATTTGCCTTTAAAGTCCTTAAACTTAGAATCAAATAGCAATGCCCAGTCTCCTTCTTGAAACTTTTTCTCTTTGATGTATTTGTCATGCCACTTAGCTCTCTGATATTGAACTAGATCAGTTCTTAGGATCACTTCTTGTTTGATCTCATCTAACTCATTCAACTGCTCCATTCTATGCTTTTGGGCTTCCGATAGATCCATCCCCAACTGAACTGCCATCTTGAAGGTTTTGACTTGGAACTCAATGGGGAGCAGGACTTCTTTCCCATAAACAAGTTCATAGGGGGAATGTTCTGTTGTATTTCTCCATGTAGTTCTATAGGCCCATAAGGCTTCAGGAAGCCTTTCTACCCATTCTCTTCTGTGTATATGAATAACTTTGTTTGTAGACTCCACTTGGCCATTTGCTTGTGGATGGTAAGGAGTAGATTTCCTGTGCATGATTTTGTATTCTTCCATCAGCTTCTCCACCATGTTGGATGTAAATTGACTTCCCTAATCTGTCACAATTTCTCTTGGGACACCAAAGCGAGTAAAAATATCTTCATAAAGAAAACTAACAACTGAATTTTCAGTAGCAGAAAGTAATGCTTTGGCTTCTACCCATTTAGTGACATAATTACTACATACCAATATATACTTCTTCTTTTTAGATGGTGGATTAATAGGTCCAACGAAATCTAATGCCCATTTTTCAAAGGGTTCGATGAGTACCTATAGCTGTAATGGCATTTCATTTGAAAGAGTTGGTTTCCCTACTCTTTCGCAGCTGTCACACCTTTTGACATATTCTTTTGTATCTTTGAAGAGGGAAGGCCAATGATATCCTAAAGAAAGGATTTTATTGGTCGTCCTTTTTTCAGCAAAGTGTCCGCCGCATGGTTCATCATGACATGCCTTGAGGATGTCAGGTATTTCATCTTCCCTAACACATCTTCTGATCACAAAATCTGGCCTTGTTTTAAACAATTCATTAGAAATCCATGAATATTTTGAACTCTCCTGAATAATCTTTCTTCTTTCACTAGGAAATAGATGTGGAGGTAGTTTCCCTATAACCAAATAGTTAGCAATATTTGCATACCAAGGAGTCTTAGTAGTTACTGCAAACAAATATTCATAAGGAAACTTATCCTCTACAGGAGAATATTCTTTGGTATTTTGGATCCTAGACAAGAAATCAGCTACTGTATTTTGTTTCCCTGGTCTATCCAACACAGTAATATTGAATTCTTGTAACAGTAAGAGCCACCTTGTAACTCTGCCATTAGTTACAGGTTTGTTCATTAGATATCTAATAGAAAAATGATCAGTATGGATAAAAGTTTCATAGCCTATTATATAATGTCTAAACTTATTGATTGCATGAACAATAGCTAAGAACTCTTTTTCAGTCACAGTATAATTCAACTCAGTGGCAGTCAAATTTTTACTAGTATAATAAATGGCATAAGGAAATAAATTCTTTTGACCCAACACGGCTCCTAGAGCTGTATTTGAGGCATCTGTAGAAATATGGAAAGGGAGTTTCCAATTTGGTCCTCTCAAGATAGGTGCTTCAGATATTCTTGTTTTCAAAGCTTCAAAGGGTTTTTGACAATCAAGATCCCATTTGAATTCACAGTCTTTTGTAAGCAATTTGAAGAGTGGAGATGCTATTTTAGTGAAGTTTTTTATAAATATTCTATAGTATCCAATGAAGACTAGAAAACTTCTAACATCTCTTTGACAATTTGGAATAGGCAACTTGGAGATGACTTCAACTTTTGATCTATCAACTTTAATCCCATCTCCTGAAATGTGATGTCCCAAAACAATACTTTCAGTAAACATCATAAAGCATTTTTCATGACTTAATGAAATATTTGTCTCTTTACATCTTATAAGTACTTTTTCCAAATTCTCTAATGCTTCTTCAAATGAGTCACCATAAATTGTAAAATCATCCATATAAACCTCTACACAATCATGGATTAAATCAGAAAAAATTCCTAGTACTGCTCATTCGAATGTTGCGGGTGCATTACATAATCCAAAAGGAAGAACTTGGTAAGAAAAAGTTCCCCATGGACAAGTAAATGTGGTTATATCTTGATCTTCAGGTGCTACCTGAATTTGATTGTAGCCACTAAAACCATCCAAGAATGAAAAGTACTTTTTTCCTGCTAGTGTATCTAATACCTGATCGATAAAGGGCAAAGGGAAGTGATCCTTCAAGGTTTCTTTATTCAATTCCTTGTAATCAATGCATACTCTCCATTTACCATTCTTTTTAGGTACTATAACCAAAGGAGAAACCCATCAGCTATCTAAAATTGGATAAATGAAGTTTACATTGAGTAGTTTTTGGAGCTCTTCTTTCACTATCTCCTTAAGGTTTGGATTCATCCTTCTCTGAGGTTGTCTGATTGGTATATTTTTTTCCTCGATGTAGATGTGATGAATGCAAGTCTTAGGGTCAATATCTTTCATATCAATATACTCCCATGCAAATGCAGCATAATGTTTTTGCAAGATTTTGGTTAGCTCTCCCTGTTGTGATCTTTCCAAGTTTTTGTTGATATTCAATGTTTTACTTGGAAAGATCTCAATGGCGGAACTACCAAACTCTTCCATAGAGAAAAGAGACATTTGTCTAGATGATAGATACTCAATGTCAGAATCTAACTGAAATTGTGTGTGGTCATATTCTGAAGATGTTTCAAAGTTTTCTAATGTGTTCAGAATTTGACTATCTTCACTGACTTCAGAAATGGTAAAGATAGGTTCTATAGTGTCCTCATCATCAACCCACTCATTATCTCCTATTTCTGTAATTGCTTTTGCTGGAGGATATAAATTGAATTTCTTTGTCGTATTACCATCAGAAATATACATATCCCATACCTACAACTGATAAAGGCATCAACTGTGGCTAGCCAAGGTCTTCCTAAGATGAGAGGGTGTCCTCCTAAATTACTCTTGGGAGTTAAAATCATGAAATCTACTGAATATTCCCAAGAATCTAAGGAGACCGAAATGTCTTCTAATACACCATCTGGTTTGATAATTGATCGATCTTCAAGTTGCAGTAAAGTAGGTGTAAAAAGAAGATTAGGAAGTTTTAGCTGTTCCATAGTCTGTTTACTCATAATGTTGATAGCAGTCCCTAAAACAATCAAAGTATTTGGAATTTCTACCCCATTGATATGTGTTTTGACAATTGGACTACCAGGATCTACATACTTCTGCATGGTAATTTTTCCCATCATGATATCTGCAATTTTTCCTACCAAGTGGATTCTTCTTGTATCTCTTGGTTTCCTTCCCGGTCTTTTGAGACTCAACTCCTTTATTGTTTTTGCTAAAATAGGAATATCTCTAATGGCTTGTAGCAAGGGAATCTTGATTTAGACATTCTTTAATTCATCTAGGAAATCATAGTCAGGCAACAAGATTTGTTTTTCCATTCCTTTGTCAATTTGTAATCTTTCAGGAAAAGGAGGTGTAGATGAAGATGCAGGTTGCTAACTATAGGAGTTGTTGGGGTTGACCCTTTTTCTTTTTCTTTTTGAATGTTTGGGTTTTGAAGAGATGCTTCAGAAACTTTATTGGCTTCAAGAGAATCTTCCTCAGAAAGACTTTCCTTTTGAGCATCTATAGAAGGTTTTTCTAAAACTCTACCAGATCTAAGTTGTACATCATTGAGAGGAACAATCATATAGGTAGGAAATTGTTGTCCTTCTACCATGTAAGAATTTTGAGGATTTTTATTATTGGGATTTGGCAATGGCTGGGAAGGTAGTTGATTTTCTTTTTGTTGGAATGGAAGAAAGAGTTGAGGAGCTTGTTGAGGAGTTTGTTGTTGTTGTGGGAATGGTAATGAAAGTTGTGGATTTTGATTTGGAATTTGTGGAGCTTGCTGATTTGGAAAGGATGGAGGATATTGATAAAATCGAGCAAATCTCCCATAAGGATTTTGCATACCTTGTACCCTTGATTGATATGGATTTTGAGATTGGGACCAAGGTTGTTGCCAAGGATTCCAATTTAGCGGGGGTTGAAAGTTCATACGATTATTGAACCCTTGATTTTGTTGCCCCTGCCATGGTTTCCTTGTAACAAAATAGAGAGATTCTACTGAATTTGCATCTTCTTGAAAGACAGCTTTGAGGCCAGGAATTGAAGGACAATCCTTGGTCTCATGGCTTTCCGAGAAAATCATACATGTTTCTACAACTTTTGCATCCAAGGGACATTCCCTTAGAGCATGTTCCTTCCTACATTTTGGACAAAAGATGGCCAAAGCTTCAACATCTGATTTCTGCTTGTTTTGTATTTTAAGGGTGTCTAGTTGCTCACTAAGGCTCCCTAAAATATCAGTTTTGAACTCATCAAGCATATTGCCAATGTCTGCCCTACTTACTGAACTGGTTGCAGATTTGTTTGCTCTAATCAGAGAAGGATCTCTAGGCCCTTTTGCAGTTTTAGATTTTCCTCTTGAGATATGGACACATAGTTCTGCTATGTCATGAAGTGGAAGTTGAGAGATATCTCCTTTTCCCATCATGTTTAAAATGTCTATCCATTCATCTCTAGTGGCTTTCAATAGAAGGTCTTTCAAGGTTTCCTCATCTAGATTACTCATTTTTGCTCTCTTTAAGTTGTATTGAAATCTTTTGAGTAGATCCTCCAAGTTTTCATATTCTTTTTGCATCATCTTGAATACCTCATCCTTATGATTAGTGGGCATGCAATAGTCCAGGTATCTATCCAAAAATGTTTGTTTCATATCATTCGAACTATTAATAGACTGAGTGGCTAGTCCCATGAACCATTTCAAAGCAGCTCATTTTAATGTTGAAGGAAACAATTTGAGTTTTTGAGAGTCTTCCATATAATCATAGGTTCGACGCAAGACTTCAAACTCAAATAGAAATGTTTCGGGATCCTCACTTCTCAACCCATGAAAGTTTGGAAGGACAGATGGTGAAATGTTTTTCATTGTTGTATGGGTTTCGGCATCAACTATAGGGAATCCAAATGAGTTATCCCCATCCATATTTCCTCCGTTGTTACCTCTTCCTCCTCCATTTCCTCTTCCATTGTTTCCTCCTCCTCTACCTCTACCTCTACCTTCAAATCCATCTACTACTTCCTTTGTCATGATAATTTCTTCAAAGTCCTCAAAGTCCTCTAGTTCTTCTATTAAGGGAGGATGAGAGGCAGTTTCTTCCTTCTCTTCTTTAGGTGATTCTACTTCTTGAATTAAAATATGTTCTCCTGTAGAAGTAAAGAAAGGGTCTTCCTCTAAAGGAGATTTGGTAGATGGTGTAGGCGAATCCTCTAATTCAACTAATCCTTGAATTCCAGGAATCTTAAGGCTAGGGGTAGATGGTGGTGAATCTTGTCTATGCCTTGAAGAAGATGGAGTTGTGAAAATCGAACTCTTGGCTCTAACTATAAACCTTCCCCTAGAATCTCTTGCTCTATGCATGTCATTTTTTTAATTTTCAAGTTGGGCTAATAATTCTCTTTCTGATCTTCTAGGTCACACTGGGTGCAAGAAGAGAGCATACTTAAGAAATTATTAAACCAATAACTCTCTTTTCTGATCCTCCAGATCACACTAAGTGCAAGAGGAGAGCATACTTCAAGAAGTTATGAATTTTTCCCTTCTTTTAATTGTTTGTTTTTATTTAGGAAATTAGCTACCTAGTTACACTTCCCCGGCAATGGCACCAAAATGTTTGGTCAATTCAGAGTGTCCTAAATTGTTGTATTAATTGTCAATCCGGGAGTCATAAACTGTTGAAGTGCGTCACACTATATGTGCAGGATAACCTATTTCTTATTTTTTTGTTGTTTTTGTTTTGTTTTGCGTTAATTTATGTTAATTCCCTAATGTGAGACGGAAATTATAAAAGACAAGTATCATATAAATGTTCAAGGCAATGATGTTTTTTAAAATGATTTTCAAAACTTCAAACTTTCTAAAAACATGCGGTGATGAAACTAATTCTTGAAAAGAGAGTGAAAGTGTGCCACTATTCTAATTAAACAATGGTGAGCTAGTGACCATGAAACCCATTATCCTTGTTGCCATGAAAATATAAGAAAAAATAAACTCAAAGAAATCTAAGAATTGCAAGCAAAGTAAACTAAAATCACATTACATCAACTCATATTCTGACCCCTCGCCATTCGACTCGCTCTGGCTTTAGGAAGTAATCATAAATAACTTGAGAAATCTGATATCTAATTTGTAGAAAATAAAACAAATATCAAACTACACACTTCATACTTCAATCCCTCACCATTCGACTCGCTCTGGCTTTAGGAGGTAACTGAGAATGTCATGAGCAATTCAATAACTAACTTGTAGAAAAATAAACTAATATCAAACTACACACTTCATACTTCAATCCCTCACCATTTGACTCGCTCTGGCTTTAGGAAGTAACTGAGAATGTCATGAGCAATTCAATAACTAACTTGTAGAAAAGTAAATGAGCAAAAATGAAATAAATAACACAATGCTGGAACTAAAAACTAAAGGAAATGAAAATCAACAGAAGTACAAGAATGATTCCATGTCATTAGTCATTAGAAAACTATGTTCTGCCTGGGCTACCTATTGTGATCTGAAACAAAAGCATTGATCAGTTAACAGTATATAAAAAGTGAAAAACTATGGACAACTATCAAGCGTTAATACCATAAGAACTGTGATATATATACAAGTGAATGATTATGGCATAAGAACATAAAGAAATGAAACATGAAACTCTACAGTAATAAAAAAGACCTCCGCCTGGGCAGGGGCCCTCTGCACAATCCTTAGACAATCAAAGATCAACCACCAATTGAGCTCAAGAACAGAGGCTTCTCATGTATTAAAAATTAGTCGCAACACAGTGATAAAGTTACGGCACAATGGGTTCCTTTACAATCAAAATCACATCATCAAAAAGCTAACTAATATGTGTATGAGAACACATTATTTATAACAGAGGATAATATAATTGTTTTCCTACATTCGGTGCTCATACAAGACATGTAAACAACCATGTCCTGAGATTTAGCACTATGGCTGCTGTGAGGATTCAATCTTTCAAAGGTGGCTGTTGGATCTGGTTCATGGAGCAGTCCACGGGTGTTAAATTGTCCCCAGAGATCTAGGAACAACCTCACAAAGCTTCATGTGGTGAAAAAATAGAGTTTTATCACCGTAGGAATCTTGAGTTGACCACCGTTTTTCCCACCGTTGACTATGGCCTTTTCTGATTAATTCGACTTAGCCAATAGGACTCGGTCCATGCCCATGTCGGTTGCAAATTTCCCATGTGGCTTGATTCGACTGAAGGCACCTGCAATATAGACTTTGACAAAACAGCTGCAAAAACTTGGGCTGGCTACAGAAAGTGACGAGATTCCACAGCTTATAAACAAAAATCTAGTTCAAGTAGCAACACAAACACATAGTCAAGAAACCACTTTAGATGCCCTTTTTAAAACTATTATGCAATGATACTGATGATTTAGGAGGTTCAGATGAATGGAAAGAAGCTAGAAAAAGGTGTAGGAAAGATGCAATTTTGGGACTCAACAGTCTTTCTCCCATTTTCATGTTGACATGAAGAGTTGAGGCTTAAGACTTGCAAAGGAGGTATGTATGAGTGGTGATAGACTCATATTGGTTACAGAAAGTCATGGTGACAATTTTTCGTGTAACAGATTGCCCCCTAAAGTGCGAAGTCTGTAATAGATGAGGATAGTCTTATCATCTATGAAGCGTGAAGTGCTTTATCATTTCAAGGATCTTCCTGTAGATACCCCGGTCGTAACCTGTAAAAAAATTCAACAAAAAATATATATATGTGAAAATATCATCACTGAGGTAGGCATTCCCATACTCAGATCAAAACTGACTAAGAACTATCTAAAATTGTTCTGATACCGGAATGATTTTGTATTACATCACAAGTAGAAACATATGGACACAGTATGGGCGCAACCATCTGTTTATGAATAGTCCACTATATAATGATAACAAAATTCCTCGCAGCCTGGATGGTGGAAACTAGATCCAGGGTCTTCATTTCTACTTCTCGAACTAGTACGATTCTATCCATGTGAATGAACGTGTCGAAGTCGAACATGGTAGAAACCACTTGATTACCAGTCAATGATGTAAACTGTTAACAAGTGTGAGAGGAACCACCAGTAATGTCAATGGCCCTCAAAGTACTCAGTACAATCCATGAAATGTGAATGAATGAGTTGATGTCGAACATGTCACAGAATCCTTTGATTGAAGGTCAATGATGCATCTTGTCGTCAAAGGCAAGAAACCTGCCATTGAGGCATGCAGATTCCAAGGTACTGACAGTTTCTAGATCATATTTCTAGATAACGAGCTGCAGTTGATAGAAAGCGATCCGTCATAGGCAAGCCCATAACACGAAATCATAGATCAAGTCTGAAGAAATATATTTGGCAAGAACTAACTCAGGGATGGTCAATGATGGATGACAAATATTTTGTAGGTGAATGGTTTATTTGCACAGACCTCTTGAAAACATAACGACACTGTAGATGGCTTGGTGATAGTTGACCCAAAGCTAATACTCGAAAACCGGCTGAAGACTTTCAATGTGGCTTGATTAACTGTTAGGTAAAGGATTTCCCAACCCAGGTGAATAAAAGTGTCATGTTCAAGAGTGATGGAAAGTTCTTCAAACACAAAGTACAACAAACAGGTTCATTTTTCTCTCTTTTCCCCAACCATTTTTGGCAAGTACCTCTTTATTTTTGACAAGCTTGAGGAGGATAACATTTGCTTGGTTATAAGCTCATCCTACGGATGAGTCCAACTTAGTTTAGATTCGAACCCTAAGAAGGAGTGGTTTGTTCCTATTTATAATTGAACAGGTCCTTTACTGTTAAATTTTAACGAGTCCAGTATAGGAGAAACTCGGCATTTTTCAATTTCAGGGAGTCAGAAGAAAAACTTAAGAAAACTCCATGGCTATCCTTTTTCGTAAATTTGTGTCTCCCAAGACCGAAAAAGTATAAAATAATACTTGAGAGAACTGCTTGACCATTATGATCAAGGAGTAATTTTCATAATTAGTGCCTTCAATATGAAAAAGTAAAAAAGTGATCAAAAACACGTCATTTTATTACTAATATCGAACTCGAAAAGACAAAAGTCCGGCAATATTTTCATGTGTATACGGTCAGAAAAGAGCTGTAAGTGGACCATCTTTTAATTCCATTTTAACGAGTTTAAAACGAAAAACTTGACAATCTTTTCATAATTTACGAGTCAGAAAAGAGCTTAAAGAGGACTCATCCTAGAGGAACGAGTGGTATAAAGGGTAGCAACTGGTTCTGGCAATGGTGGAACTGCTCAAAACATGTAATGGTCAAGAGGCTGGCTAACAAAAGCACTCATAACTATGGTCCCTCAGGAAAGGAAAAACAACCAAGTGAAAGCATATAATCAGCCAAAGAGATGGTGGCGATGGAATGAAAACAACCAAGGCTCATCTAGTAGAATTTAGTGGATAGAAAAGGCAACCATGAGATGTAAAATGGGTATGAGTTCATTTTTACACAAGCTTGAACCAAAGAGAACTTTGCTTGGATTCAGTTTCATGTTTATACAAGCTTGAAATGAAAAACTATGCTTGTTATAAGTTCGCATGACCCCAGCAAAACGATACAAAGCGAGGTACATGTCCCCCAAACTTCATTGCATTCAACCAAGTGGATGAAATGAAGGTTTACTTTCAAGAGCTGACTCAAAAAGGGAGTTGTTTCATTTTTGAAGAGGTTGACACAAGAAAAGAACTATCCTCAAAATCCTTGTTTCATGTTCGAAACGAGCTTGACACAAGAAAAGGAACTATGCTCTAAAATCCTTGATTCATTTGTTAACGAGCTTGACTCAAGACAAGGAACTATGCTCCA
>APFE030743242.1:0-10921 GCA_000404065.3 Pinus taeda | reverse complement strand
TCACTAAAAAAAATGTTCAAATAAAAAAAAAAAAAATGTGAAGAAAACGACCACTTTAAAAATGATCAAATTTACAAAATAATTATTTACATTTTATACATTAGAAAATTTAAAGCCAAAAAATAGGTCTTTTAAAAAAGGGGGTGATGCAGAATATTCACTTTTTTAAATCAGCATGAAAATCACTACCATTCTAAAATGATTCTAAAATGTAATGTACATAAAAAAAATTGAAGTGCCAAAAACTATGCTCTAAAAAAACCATGTTCGTTCTGCATCAGCCCTTTTGAAAATCGGATCACTTTTTTGCTATCTCTACGAAACGGGTAACAGTATCAGTTCCCGTTTCAAACTTTACATTGTTTTCTAGTTGTGAAACTGACTGTCCTCTAGATCTCTTATGAGATCTAACCCTAAAAACAATGTGTGATGATGCTCCCAACTCATCTCTTGAAATGATTCCTTAGATATAGGTAGCTTTGCCTAGATCTTTCCTTCCTCTTTTTGGGGGTCTTCCTCTGGCCCTTTTATTCATGTCTTTTTTCATGCAATCTTAAAGTGAAGGAAAACCATCCAAATAAATCTAAATCTCAGGTCTTGGAATAGGGTAAAAAAAACTTACCTATCCAATACAAGAGTATGGCCCCTATAATTAACAGGAAAAATAAACAATCCAACAATTTAAGCTTGGGCGCTGGAATAGATTTAGTGAAGACTTCACCTAACCAGGACAAGAGAGTGTTCCTAAAATCAAGAAAACAAAGAAAGTAAAATAACCCAATCACAAAATTTAAAGCTCGGGCCCTGAAAGAGTTAAAAACTGCGTAATCAAGGAGAGTGTTCCTAAGAGAAAATAAAAGAAAATAACAAAATCTAAGCTTGGGCCCTGAAAGAGGTAAGAACTACCTAATCAGAGTGAGAGAGTGTTACTATGGTCAATACTGGTCATACTTTTGCGCCTTAGATAGCCTCCCCAACAACGACGCTAAAATGTTGGTACTCATATGTGCATTATGGAATTTCAGCCTTCCCCACATCAATTTTCAACCTAGGGCTTGTTAATTGTTTCAAGGCTACCATGTAAAGTCTATGCATGCCACATGTTTCCTACCTAGTATTGAGCAGTCAATCAAGAATAATAATTGAATAACAGTAAGAAACTAACAGTAACAACAAATTAGAGTAACAACAATCTAAATTTACAGTAATGCAGTAAATAAATCATTATAATAATAAAGCGAGCAAACACAACCAACATAAATCTAAACACACAACTAATCCAATAGCACATAATTAAGAGAGTGGGTCTGACTCTCCGATCAGGGTTGTGGCGAAAGATCGAATATTATTCGGTGCTCAGGAAATCATAATAGAATTAATCAAAATGAAATACAATAAAGTCTGATGTTACACTTCTCGGACCCCCTTCGTCTGCATTTCTTCCTAAACCATTACTTATACATTGCATGGTTACAAAAATAGTAACTAACAAACTCAAAGATTCAACAACTCTCTCCTCCCGCAAGTATACAACAATCGTTAACCTAGAAACAAAATGAAAAATATAGAAATAATATTAATCCATCATCTTCTCGTTGGTTAAACACCGTTGCAGCCCATGTCCAAGAATAACATTGCCAGCTCATCAACACTCATACGTTGATTTGTAGCCTACTAGTCATCATTAGCTCGATTATGCAAGAAAGATTTAGTTAGCAAGTCACATAGGCAACCTTCCCCTTAGGACTACGTTTCATTAATCAGTATTCAAATACATGCCAATTTATCATACCTTCATTGTTGAGACATGAATTTACATCACAAAAATCTATGATATGGGTAAGTTGAAGTGGATAAAAACAGGTAAAACCAGACAAATCTACTGACCAACAAGTGACACAGGAGGTTACTCAGCTAAAAATAAATTTAAGGGTAACATGTCTCTTCTAGAAACACGACAACTGGTTTGGGATGCGATCATCGAATAGATAAACCACAACTGGGATCATGCAACGTTGATGCATGAGAAAAATGTTGAAAGCAAGGATTTCAAGAAGTTCATCATTGATGCCAAAGAGGAAGGTCAAAAGGAATTCCAAAATCGCCAAGAGATTCATTCGTTTTGTAAATGAGAGGCCAACTGAGGAGATGAGGCCTATCGTCATAGTAGATAGAGTCAACACCGTAATGGAGATATCCAAAATAGTCCTAAGAGAGGAAGCTAGGATTAACGTTGAGCAATTCCTTCAAGTAGTATTAAAACAAGTGGCCTCCTTTAATCCCGAGTTTGACAGGGTAGTACACATCGGGTTACCTAACTACTGGGAACCTTGTGGGGACCTACTCTCTTCGAAACAATATAGTCAGAGGCTTATTGAAGCTAAAATCAAGGCAAGTTTATCTCATGAGAAAACCACCACTATTGAAGGGAAAATGAGAATTCCAACTATTTGGAATGGTGATAAGTATTTCTCATCATAGGCTAAATTATGTTGGTATAATCAATTTAAAGGTCAATTATCAACACTTCTACTCCACTCATCGTCCACCTCTAGCATTATGGCAGTGATGCGAGAAATTCGTTAATCCACCAATTA
Source organism: Pinus taeda (assembly GCA_000404065.3). Lineage (NCBI taxonomy): Eukaryota > Viridiplantae > Streptophyta > Pinopsida > Pinales > Pinaceae > Pinus > Pinus taeda. The sequence continues at coordinate 8,324 of APFE030743242.1, read as the reverse complement.
TCTAAGTAATCGAACAAAAACCTCAGCGTATTCCACAACGTGCTACCTCAGCCCATCATCCTTGAAAATCATTTTAATCATTTTGATCATGACATCTTATTTTCATATTTTATTTTAATAGCATTTTTGAGTTTTATTTTTCTCAATTAACTTGTTACATTTCAGTTAAGTACAGTTTTGTTATCAGACACGCTGAAATTTTGATGTGCTTAGTAATCATGAACAAATCAAGAGGAGAATATTATGTAACAACATCTCTCTTTCTAAGAGGTCCTATATGAACAGTTTGGAAACAGGGAATGAGGGTTCAAATTTTTTGGAAAGAACAATTTTATGTTTTCATAACAACAATGCTATGGATCTTGATGCATGTATGCTTCTTTGGAAACTAATGCAATATTTTTGGTGATTCTAACTTATCGGGTTTGCAACATGTTCATCCCTCTATGTGTTTTTCATATATGTTGAATGCTCTTCTCATATTTCATGTAAGCTAGGTGCTCGATATATTTCTCATAAAAATACATATTCATTTAGATCAAATTGTTGATGAGTAATGACTGTATGGATATGGAATTTCTCCATATGATTCATTTAAAATTGCTCCATGTATCTTCGCACCTCATAGAAATTTCTCTTGCTCTCATTTCTTTCTAAATCCAGATGTATGAAATTATTTAAGTTTAAGCTCTGTATGATGGGTTTTGCCTCTCTTTTCTTCTGCAATCACACTTGTTAAAAAGTAGTTGAGTCGCTCCAAGATCCAATCAGAATCGGCCACGACAGATTTACGAAAAACATTCTTGTGCAATATTATGTGTATCATTTCATGTATTCTATTTCTTATGAACAGTTATAAATCAATTTTGTATGAATTGTATGGAAAATAAAAAGTTCTATGAGTTTCTAGTCAATATGACAACGCTTATTAAGATATCCTAGGCATTGGTCTCCTTTCAACCCAGAGGCTGTCTCTAGGAGTGGCAACAAGCGCCATATATGTTTTTCTTTCTAAACTCAAAATTGATCTTAAATTAATTGTCCATGGGTCTATGCTACAAAATGTGTTATGGTATCAATTTTTTCTCTAATCAATGAAAAATTTACCATATCTATTCTACATATTTCCCTTCACAAACTTGAAATAAGAATAAAAACTAGAGGGTAGAAGGTTCTTGAATTTTGAGCAATAATCAAGTTTTCTATACCACAATATTTTGTTATGAGTATTTCCTCAAATATGCAATAAATCCTATGAAATCAGTGATAATAATATTCTTGGGCACATATCTTCCATGACAATTGTCCATTTTTTACGATAGATCACTATTTGAATCATAGCTAATCAAAAGATATGAGAAAACTAGTGGTAAAGTTGGATGCAATTGTGCATAGACCTTGCAAAAATAGCAGAGTCCTTGATAGATGCAAATTAATCCAAAGCAGCCACATACATAATTCAATAATCTGGATGACCTCGAAATTCATTAGTAATTCCTATGGCCAAAATATTTGTGCACGATAATGAAATAATCTATCTTTAAACACAATAAAATTTAGTTTTTGGGCTTACTTACACTCTCTTTATAAGAAGGATCTAGTTTCAATTAATACAACCCAAAAACAAGAATTCAGGGATATGGGTAACCACACCATTCAATGCCAATACCTATAGCCAAAATACTAATACAAGAAGATGCAATCCTATGCTTCTCAACATGGAAGACTTGTTTGCAAGCTTAGGCTTGCATTTTCTACCAAAGTGAATTGCTAAGAGATACTCTTTTAAATAGGCTAACTCAAAAGAAAAAATTCAAGGATGTAGGTGAGTTGGCCTAAATATTAATGAGTTGGTGCAATCCTTTGATTTCAAACATGAATAGCTCAATTTTTTGGCTTTACCTATCATTTTTAGATGGATATTTGGTGCTAGGAAACCATGAAACAAGAATAAAAGGAAATGGGTGTCCTTAACATTCACTATAAAGAATAACTTATTCAGAATGTTGACTTTCCTTACATTTCGAGAGATTTAAAGTTCACTATGAAACATAAAATATTTTTTTTGTCGATTTCCTTACATATTAGAGGATTTAAATCGAATAAGCTAATGAATATGTTTCGATGGGAAGATATGGAAATGAATGGAAAGAAGCACAATAAATCTACAGAACCTACTACTACAAGGAAAAGGCCTTCTACTATAGGTTTTTGTAGAAGCCCTTATAAAAATAGCCCAAAAATCCGTTTGTAGTAGGGTTCACTAGTCGAGGTGGTGTTACACAGCATTTTGTCACTATCCCTGTACTCCCCGTTCCTTGATCCTGGAGGACCTCTACTGTGAACCCCGCATGATTTTCCTTCATGAAGAAACTCCCAGTATGTCCCTCTTCATGAGCAGATCATTTCCCTTTTGGAACATTTCCCCTAAAACTTCTATTTTTCCCAATTTAGAAGGTCGGCGCTAATGACCTTTGTCTCCCCCACACCAATGTGTAGAGATTAGCAGTATTCCCCATGCTGACCGATGCGACTGAGCTGTGTTCCAATCACGTCGGTCCTGTTATGGAAAGTTTTTTAAATTAGAGCTGAAGCTTCCATCTCTGGAAGCTTTGTAACGAAAGTCTAGTAAATGATTTGACCAGATGGGGTCAAGGATGACAGTTTGGGCTCCTTTCCCCTATAATGATGGAACTACCTCAAGGGATAAGTCCTTCTCCCATGAGAAGAGGATCCATCTCCCATCCATATTTCCTATATAAACCTCCCTTGTTCCTAAGCACAAGCTAGTTAGAGTGTTCGTTCAGTGTGAGTATACTATTTTGATTATAAAAGCAAGCTATTACTAGTTGTAGCCATCCAGTTGTGTGAGAGAGAAGTGTGTTTGGTTTGTAGTGAAGTCTAAAGGGAAGAGCCTTTAAACTATTGTTGTTTGAAGCCATCATGGAGTGCTAGCAGAAGTGTGTGGTAACCTCGTCTTGTCAGAGGAAGACTGCGACGTCAAGATGAATGGTTGTAATCTCTCTTTGATATTAATATATTCAACTATCGATTGATTTCCTACATGTTTTGTAATATTACATATTCATGTCTTAATGATTCTTGACTCATTAATTAGGTTGAATTGCACTTTTTCTATTATTATGTTTGTGTGTTGTTGTTGTTTACTTGTTTCAGGAGCTTAAAGAAGGAAGTGAAAGATTGCTACAGCGAGCAAGCGAGGACATCATCAAGTAGGATAAACGACCAAGAGGTAGGCCCTCCTGATTGATTCTAACATAAGGAAATCTTCCATAGAATGTATTTGTTGTGGCTAGACCCATTATCAGGTTAGAGGAATTCGTTCGTGTCTGCACTTATAATTTTACTTCACCACAAATTGGCGACACCACTTATAATAGTTCCTAGTCTTGTGTCAACCTCATTAAAAAATGAAACAAAGGGTGTGAGCATAGTTCTTTGTCTTGTGTCAAGGTCATTAAAAAATGAAACAAGGGATCGAGGATAATTCTTTTACCATGTCAACCTCATTAAAAAATGAAGCAACTCCCTTTTCAAAATTGAGTCTTTGATTAAAGATCTCATAAAATCCCAATCAAGTCTTTCCATGATATCAAAAGTGAACCTTCATTCCATTCACCTCGTTGAACGAAATGAAGCTTGCGGGGCATGTACCTCGATTTGAGTCATTATGCTGGGGGCATGCGAACCTATTCAAGCATAGTTTTTCATTTCAAGCTTGTGTAAACATGAAACCAAATCCAAGTAGATTTCTCCATGGTTCAAGCTTGTGTAAAAAAGAACCCATGTCCAATTTACATCTCGTGATTGTCGTTTTTATCAATTGATTTCTTCTAGATGAGCCTTGGTTGTTTCATTCCATCACCACCATCTCTTTGGCCGATCATATGCTTTCACTTGGTTGTTTTTCCTTTCCTAAGGGACCACATTGATGAGTGGTTTTGTTAGCCAACCTGTTGACCTTTATGTGTTTTGAGCAGTTCCTCCATTGCCAGAACTAGTTGCTACCCTTTATACCACTCATTCCTCTAAGACAAGTCACGTTTTAACTCTTTTCTCAACTCGTTAAACTCATATGAAAAGATTGCTAAGTATTTTTTCCCTTTTTTACTCGTTAAAAATAATAAAAATAGGTGGTCCGCTTTCAGCTCTTTTCCAAACCTTTAAAAGTGAAAGATGGCCAAGCCCTTGTCATTTCGAACTCATTAATGGATGTGAAACATCATGTGCCTAGTATAATTTTACCCCTTTTTCGAGCTAGGAGGCACTATTTACAAAAAAGGTACTCCTTGACTGAAATGGTCAAGCGGTTCTCTCAAGTATTGTTTTCTACATTTTCAGGCTCAAGAGATGTAAATGTATGAAAAGGGACCATGTGGAGTTTTCTTTTACGTGTCTTTTTCAAACTCTCTAAACATGAAAAAGATATCGATTTACACATTTGTCGGACTTGTTAAAATATTAAACGACATCAGATTTGTGACCATGATGAACATGAGCTTCTCCTTCCTAGGGCTCATTAAACTTACTAGGTCGGATTCGCCCAAAGGATGAACTTACGGTGTAAGCATATGCTATCCCCTTCAATATTGTGATTAAAAAATAATTGGGGTACCTACTAGAAATGGGGGGGGGGCAATTTTGAAATCTATCAGTCGTGTCGGCAGCTCACTCTTGAACATTACACTCATTGCTTCGTGTGAGGTTGGGACATTCTCCTTTGTATAATTGACCTTCTTGGGTTTGGGCTATTTGGTTTTGTCTTCTATTTGATCTATGCCATGTCATTATGAACATCGATCCCATGGATCCAAAAGCTGCCAAACTTCTAGTTGTGTTGTTGATATGTTCAAGAGCTTTCCTTATGCAGTTACACTTACCTCTGGTTCTCTGTAACATCCAAAATAATTTTTCATCCTCTCATCTCATGTCGATGATGTGGGATTCATTATGGCCCTCCTTCGACACGATCGCTTGCTATTGACTTCAAATCATTATCCAAGAAGTTGACCGAGAGACTCCCTTCCAATACCTTAGAGCTTGCATTCCTTAATGGCAAGTTCTTCGCACTTGACAACAAGTTCACATCATTGGCTTTCAATCAAGTGATTTCACGGGTGTTCGACTTCAGTTCCTATATTCAAATTTCGTGAATTGTGCTGAAAGTACCTTGAGGGTCATTGTCATTATTGGTGGTTTCTCTCGTGCTTGTTAACAATTTACATTATTGACTGAAAATCAAGCAACTTTCTAACATGTTCAACGTCAACACATCTATTCACATGCTAGAACCTGTAATTTGATCGGGTCGTGTTGGAGCACAACAACCTAGACTTAGATCACACAAGTATATTTTATGAAGTGATGTGACATGGTTTATGATGATATGCATGTCTCTTTCAGATCATTGGCTGCGACTAGACCATGAGTTATTATATGTGATCCTTCTCATTATTGGATGGTTGTGACCATACCTCGCTTTCATTATGATCCTCTTTGATGGATGGTTGCGCCCATACCTGGATCCAATTACATGATCATTTTTTGGATGGTTGTGTCCATGCCATGATTCATGTATCATTTGATAGAGATCTCTGTTTATGTATATGTATCTGTACTTTCTTGGAGGTTTTCTGACGATAGACCAGTTCCCCACACTGATTTATAAAGCATTTCACCCCTCACTCCAGCGTGACCTTCACGCTTTAGGGGGCATCTGTTACACAACATTTTTTTATTGTCCCTGTACTCCCTGTTCTTTGATCCTGGAGGACCTCTACAATGAACCCCGCATGCTTTGATTCATGAAGAAACTCCCATTATGCCCCTCTTCATGAGCAGATCATTTCCCTTTTGCACCATTTTCCCTGAAACTTATGTTTTGCACAATTTACAGGGCTGGTGCTAATAAACTTTGTCTCCCCTGTGTTGATGTGCAGAGATTAGCAGTATTCCCCACACCGACCGGTGCGACTAATATGTGTTCCAGTTGTGTCGGTCCTATTATGGAAAGTTTTTTAATTTAGAGTCGAAGCTTCCAACTATGGAAGCTCTGTAATGGAAGTTTGGTAAATGATTTGGCCGGATGGGGTCGAGGATGATAGTTTTGGCTCCTTTCCCCTATAATGATTGAACTACCTCAAGGGATAAGTCTTTCTCCCATGAGAAGAGGATTTGTTTCCCATCCATATCTCCTATATAAACCTCCCTTCTTCCCAAGCACAAGCTAGTTAGAGTGTTGGTTGAGTTTGAGTATACTATTTTGATTAGACAAGCAAGCTATTACTAGTTGTATCCATCTAGTTGTGTGAGGGAGAAGTATGTTTGGTTTGGCATGAAGCCTAAAGGTAAGAGCCTTTAAAATATTGTTGTTTGAATCCATCATGGAGTGCTAGCAGAAGTGTGTGGGAATCCAATCTTGTCAAAGGAAGATTCTGACGTCAAGAAAAATGGTTGTAATCTCTCTTTGAGATTAATATATATATAAACCTCCCTTCTTCCCAAGCACAAGCTAGTTAGAGTGTTGGTTGAGTTTGAGTATACTATTTTGATTAGACAAGCAAGCTATTACTAGTTGTATCCATCTAGTTGTGTGAGGGAGAAGTATGTTTGGTTTGGCATGAAGCCTAAAGGGAAGAGTCTTTAAACTATTGTTGTTTGAATCCATCATGGAGTGCTAGCAGAAGTGTGTGGGAACCCGATCTTGTCAGAGGAAGATTTTGACGTCAAGACAATGGTTGTAATCTCTCTTTGATATTAATATATGCAACTATCGATTGATTTCCTACATGTTTTGTAATATTACATATTTGTTTCTTAATGCTTCTTGACTCATTAACTAGGTTGAATTGCAATTTGTCTATTATTATGTTTGTGTGTTGTTGTTGTTTACTTGTTTCAGGAGCTTGAAGAAGGAAGCAAGAGATTGCTCGAGCAAGAAAGTGGGGACATCATCAAGCAAGATAAGTGACCAAGAGGTAGGCCCTCTTGATTGATTCTAACCTAAGGAAATCTTCCATAGAATGTATCTGTTGTGGCTAGACCCATTATTGGGCTAGAGGAATTCGTTCATGTCTGCACTTATAATTTTACTTCAGCACAGGTGGGTGGGCAGATGTGTTAGCAAATGTTTTTTTGATGGTTTGTCTACAATACACAAATGCACCTATATGGTACTATCCATATAAGCACCAGTGTCAAATAGAACATGGTTCACTATGGCAGACTCTATTAAAAAAGAAAAAATGGGGCACTAAATAATATAGAGCACTAGTGTGTATACTACTCAATAGAAATGAAAAAGGCTTAAATTTACTAAAATATGAGTTGTAAAATTCATTTTTCCTAGTCTCATGCTAGACTATGATGGTCAATCAGTGCTAATTCAGTTTTATAAAGACCCGGTGTGTGTAAAATATCTCGCGCACTGATTCTTGAATAATCGATAACACCATAAAAAAGTTAAATTTTAAAAACAATCGGTACTATATACACCCATAGCTTTGGTTCCCTTCTGGTAGTAAAAAACCTCGATGCACACTTAGAAGGAGCACCACTATAGTTTTTAATTTAAAAAAAAAATGCGGCGTTATATTCTAAGGAAGCATTGTTGTTATTCATGTATTAAAATGCCTTGATGCAACTTCTAAAGAGCACCACTAGGAATTTTTTAATTTTTAAAAAATGTGGTGCTATAGTTCCATAAAGCACTAGTGCGGTACATGTATTCGAACACCCAAGTGCGTCTTAACAAAAGCACCACTATAGGTTTTCTACTTTAAAAATAAAAACGATGCTCTTGGATATCAGACGCACCAGTGAGGTTATAATAATGCACCGAAAGGGGGTTAAATTAGAAAAACACTCCTAGGCATAAATTTCATTTTTACCATCTACAATGTTATAGAGCTCTGAAGCACCGGTGCCATTCTTGCCTCATGGAAGCACCTTGATGTCGGTGCTTCTCTTGCTCACCATCCTTCCACACTATTCTCAGTGTGTGGCTTTCTAATTTTCTCAAACGGTGGTGAAATTTATATATCAGTCTTTCGAATTAATCACATCATTGGGACTGGGTCAACGTTTCGAACCAACTAATGTGGTTCATCCTCAGGACAAGATGATAAATCATTGGATCTAAAGGAATATATAGCATGGATGCATCATTGCCCAAAGTTAACCATTAGAAAATATAGCCGTTGGTTAATTTTTTACTGAGTTAAAAACTAGTTGTTATGTGATAATTACATATTTTATTTTGATAGTATAAACAAGTTATTTAATAATAAAAAATAATGTAATTT
>APFE030743238.1:13277-48092 GCA_000404065.3 Pinus taeda | reverse complement strand
CTAGCCTCTGGATCTCTAGGATGAGGGATCCATATATAGATGTTTGCAGGTGGGTGAGTCAGCTTCTGGGATTTTGATTAGTGTCCTCTCTCTGATAGTTCTTGGTTCCACTTGGGGATTCATGATCTCTTACTCATCGCTGGGCAAATTTAGAGAGGCAAGTGTCAAATGGACAACTTCTAGAAGATTCTTTTGGTTTCCACCTAGCCAATTACCTTTACCATTTGTCTGATTTTTCTCATTGCACCCTACAGAAGGGCTTTCTAGTATGCATCGCACTTTTTGGAAGTGGCAGGTGAGATGCATCGCACCCTTAGCACTGAGCAGTCTGTATGGTCCTGTTTTGACCATTTCTGAGTAGTTTTTCAGGGAGAACTTTTGGGAGATGATGTAATCAGCTGACCTTACTCCTTTAGGGTATGAAACAACAATTTTAGGGACTTAGAAGCCCTTGGTTTATGGACATGTGTGATTGGGGTTGCAGCGCCCAACTATGTCTATAACAAAACACTATTCTCCCTCGCCACCTTTCTGTCTTGAAACTTCACCCACTTGCCCATTTGTTTTCCTGCCTCCACTTGCCTTATTCTCCCGGGACCTTCTGCTGCGTTTATGTGGGTCCTTGAATGGGCTGCCCACATACCCTAATCGTTTGTCCTTTTCCTATGTGAATGATCCCTGTCCAAATCTGATCCCCCTTCACACCTCGATCATGGGTCATCTTATTAATATTATTATTTAAATTAAAGTTGTGCAAAATTTAAATAGAAACTATTTATGTCTATTATTCTCTTCTTTTTAAAAGTTAAGTTGGAGTTTCTCTTTTTAAAAATTAAGGTAGAGCTTTATTTTGAATGGAAGAACCATTTGTCTACTAGTTCAATGTTCTGAGTGATATTGTGTGAAACTCCATTGAACATAGACATCTTCTAAGATATAGTTTATTTTCTTCACAGGTAGCTCTTATCCTTAATCTCTCCTCATGACATTTGAACTGTAATAAAAAACCAACTAATCTTAGTTTAAGTTAAAGGTAGAGGTTCTCTTTTTAGAAAACCATATGTCCACTAGTAAGTTATTGTCGCACATATTATGTGAAACTCCATTGAACCTAGACACTAAAATATTAAAACGATTTATTTACCTCACAAATACTTCTCATTTTCAATATATCTTAATGATATTTAAACAAATCAATTAATTTTATTTTTAAAATTTACTTTTACTTTAGCAATAAAACTATTAAAACATCAACAACGAATAAATAACCTTCGCATATATATATATAAATAATTTTTTATTTTTCTAATAAATATTTTAATTTTTAACCCACAAAAAAACTTAATAATACATTTTTAAAAATATCAATATTTTATATACACGCAACGTTTTATTTTTGGGTAAGTTAGTTAATACTTTGAAAGTAATATTAAACTTTAATTACAACATGAGCCGGTAACGCTACTATGATTAATATCAACCCCAACTAAACAAAATCAAATCAAACATAACTTTGTGCCATATCATTACCACAATGACAAATAAATGAGACACAATCTGGCTTCCATTCAGTGTCATTTCCGTGCCAGTTGTCATTATGACAAATAGAGGAGACATATGTCCCTTTACGTAACACACGCAGATTACCAGACTTAATGTGATGTGATAAGAACAAAAGATTTACAATATTTTCTGGTTTTACTTACGTTTGCTGCTAAAATAAAGCAAGTGCAGGTTTTGCAGTCGTCAAAAACATGAGATGAGGAGATGTGGATAGTTGATTCCAATGAAGTGTCATGTTTATGTAGGTTGCATCATGCACCATCAGGCAAATGAAGTGTCATGTCTCTATATGTTACCTCCTATAAGTGATAAGAAGGCTGCATTCGCAACAATATTTTTAAATTTTTCTTTAGTGTTCTTTGCTGAAGAGAAATGTATTACTTGATTCAAAGGGTTTGCCCATATGTTTTTGGTCAATTGTGTTATTATTTATGAATATGTGTTGTGGTTTTGTTGAAATTATAGTAAATAAATGTATTTTTATAATAATAGGAAATTTTTTCATCAATTTAGTAGTGAGGATTGTTGGAAAATGTAATTTTTATTTGTCTCAGTTGTGATACTTACTAAGTAAAGGAGTATGTTTCTAGTAGTTAGGATCTATTTCTTACATCGGTGTGTGGTTGAGATATTCTCTCAACCAACAGATCGTGTGTGCATGTATATATGTAATTGCATTTGATGAATGAAACAATTGACATTGTTAGATTTTATCATGGTATCAGAGCCCTGAGGGCTGGCTCCTCCTGGGCTTGTCCCGTCTTAGGCTGAGGGAAATAAGAGAAATATATTTTGTTTTAGTTTCTTTTGAGTTTATTTGTCATATTCGTAATTAGAGAAATGCTCTATGTAAAACGTTTGTTGTCTACAGGCAATCGTTGATCTCAGATCTAATGTGCATTGAGGAGAGACACGACCATATGGAGAAGACTCATTGCGGTGTGGTTAGTGGATCTGTTGGTAACTTCCGCCTCGGTTGGCAGCTACGTGTTGGTGAGCTGCAGAGGCACTATGCCTTGTTCACAGTGACAACTACGTGGAGGTTGCCACTGGAGCGAGGGATCTGCTATTGAGAGTCCCACTCTAACAATCGCTACAACGAATCAAATTGATGGTGGTGCCTTGTTTGCAGTGAAGGGATTGGATACCTGTGTGACCTGTGGCTACTCAGAGGGAGCTGGTTGAACGGTGGTGCAATGGTGGCTGTAGTGTGGCCCTTCATGGCTTAAGTGAAGGATCCCGTGGTCAAGGAGCCCGTTGTGGTAGTTGATCTTTGCACGCTGTGGAGAAGAGATGATGCATTCAGCGTTGGGAGTGTCAAGAGCTAGAGTCTCGTTTTAGGCTTTTATAGGAGAAGAAATCATAGAACTCTGTTTGACTGCAATGGTTTGCTGTTGTGTGAGCAACACTATTGTGTGGTTGGTGCAACAGTGGAGCTTGGAGGTATGAATAGGGGAGGATGCATTTGGATTGAGATTGATCATAGGAATTGCTTGTTGAAAAGCTCAATCGTTGTTCGTAAGTTATGTATTAAAGGTGCTTTCGTACCGCCTGAAACACGATCTCCAACGCTATTGTGTTTAGGTGCTAAGTATGGTGTTGAGTGAAGGAGCCTAGAACCCAATAGTGAAAGAAGCCATAGGCTTAATGGGTTGTGCTGAATTGGAACTGTTGAAGGGTTTGATTGTTTTGCATTCCAATTTAATTGAAAGTGTTTAAAAATGGTTAGGTCACTATTGTAAATTTGGTTAAAAATTGGGTTTTTTTTTACAATTAGTTTGGCCAACTATTATCACCAGTTTAAATCTATGTTGGAATTTACCATTCCAACAATAGACAAATTTATTTACAGGAATGATTAACCATGGGATATGATGAAGACATGACAGTGAAAATAGCATTAGAGGAGTTGCATCAAAACTTGGAAGATGATGGACAATCGAGTTTGTGTGAATTAGTGTGAATTTGTGGAACAAATGCATGATGTACTATGAGTCACACATTGTAATTATAGCTAATCTACATGTCATAGATTGATTTGTAATGGTTAGGTTGTGGTCTTGAAATGTTGTATGTACCTGCTGTAAGACTCAGAGAGGCATCCATACCCTTTATTATGTGTTCCTTTTGCAAGAGGGTTTTAACACCCTGGAAGAGTGTGTCATGCAAGATGGATACATTTGGGTGGGCCATATTAGTTTTAGACTCCATGAGGTGAAATTTTATATTTAGGGGGAGTTTATCAAGAGGTTAGATGAACCATGTATGTGAAAGACTTCTTAGTACACTGACGGTTGCAGCGGTTGGGAACCCATGCATTCTGGTAGATGGTTCTTCCTTTATATGGACATTGACAATTGCATGAAGAAGTTACAAGGTGTAATTATGAGACTGGACCAGAAGCAGATTTTGCAGATTATTATTCAGCCAAGTAGTCATTAAGGGGGAGTGTTGGATAATGTAACTCCTAGTTGTTTCAGTTGTGATTCTTACTAAGTAAAGGAGTATGTTCCTAGTAGTTAGGATTTATTTCCTACATTGGTGTGTGGTTGAGATATTCTCTCAACTAACATATTGTGTGTGCATGTATATATGTAATTGTATTTGATTAATGAAACAATTGACATTGTTAGATTTTATCAATGATAGCTATTTTTGGCTACTATAGGCAAATTTTGACTAGTCATCCATTAAAGAAAACTTCTTTACTTCAAATGAGTGGTTAGTGGTATCACTCTGCCATATACCTCTAAATCTTAGACTGTTAACATATTTCCTTAAATCCTAGAAAAACAAACTCTTACCTAAACAAAAATAATTTTAAAACATACTCCAAAAATATACAATAAATAATTATTAGTAAAATTTTATTTTTTTATTATTTAAAACACTTTTTTCACAACCCTCTTAAAAAAACAAAAAAAACAGTTCGACTGTTCAGTGAGCTGGACATGGTGAAGAGTTCTGCAACCCAAACTCAAATTTGCCACCAAATTCTGAAAATATTCAACCGAACAATATGCCTTACCGCTTTACTTTCAACTCATCCAATCATTGGACATTAATTACAGAGATAGTTCGCTAGGGTTTATAGTTCCAGCGTCTGATGCCAACCGGGGGACAACGTCAAAAAATGAGACGTCTACAAGTAACGGATGCCGGATTGCCTTGATTCAGAAACAGGGAATTCATTTATACTCGCATTGACTCAGCAATTAAAATGAAGTCGAATGCCTGATGACCGCCAACTGGAAGTTCTGACAAAATTGTTTATTGAACAGCTCACTAGGCAGTGGGCACTACTTTTTGTAATAATTGAAATTGCAGTAAGGTACAAAACAAAACCAAATTGCCATAATGAAAAGCAGGTCAGTGGGCACTACTTTTTGTAATAATTGAGAGTTGCAATAAGTTGCAAAACAAAACCAAATTACGATAATGAAATGATTGATACTTCCATATACTCATGTAAATCAGTCAAAGATAACGATGAGGAAACGAGCCGGTCATAATGAATGACTGACTAGTATGCGTGCTGCTGTAGGAAACCTATATTAAACTCTTTGTGCAAATGAAATCTTGACACCTGCAAAAGAAATTGAAAAACCTGCACCTCCATTTCAAACGTAGTCCCATCGGATGAAATGAAATCTGTTTGCAATTTTGGATGGCAGAGAATATAATTATACACCCCACACTCCCCTATGCTCACATCTGCAATCCACTTCAGGAAAGGAATGAAGACACCTCCACCTCCTAGCTGAGAGACATTGTTTTGTTTTGATATTTTCTTTTCCATTGTTTCCCCTTTTTCTTGGTGAGCAAAGAACAAAAGAAATGATGAACTACTCTTTACGTTTGGGGGTGGGCATTTTAGGTCGGTCCAAACTCCCATATTCCTAAACATAACCTATATGTCGCTATTTATGTGTACTGTAATTTTTTTCAATATATAATACATACGTTTTTTTCTCACTGGAAAAAAAAACCAACCATGTGTCACTATTCTAAGAAAATCCTCTCAGCATATTAGACTAGATTTTTTCATTAGACCTCTTATTAAGTTTGGTTATGTAAAGAGTAATTATGTAAGCTGATAGCTCGTAGCACTAATATTGATTAAATGTACTGATTTCTCTAGAATTATCTCATAGGAACTGTCTTCGCTTTGATCATGTATAGTACATCAATATAAATATAAGATGATTCCACTGAGTATATTCTCATATATCTTTAGATTCAATTTGATAAACGAAGGTATAATGTTAACATTTTACTGTATAATATTTGTTAACATTACAACGTTCAAGAGGGTGATAGAGGACAGAACTACTCAAAGTTTCTCAGGTTTTCTCTATGCAATAGCCCTCTTGAATTGCCCCATATACACATTGTAAGGGTCGCCCCTAATCAGTGATGGGTGGGATAACCTGGTTGTCATGGTTGTCAATGGAATTGGCGTTCTTTTAGGGTTCTTTTTCGTTTGCATCTACCTCACTTTGCTCCACCTAAGTCAAAAGTATTATCTCCTCACCTTTCTTCTGTAAATAGTCTTTTTTCCTCCCAATAATTGCTTGTTATTACTAGAATATAGTGGCTTGTTTTTACTAGAATATAATTCTTTGGACAGTGGATAAACTGTTTATATATTTTGTATGTTCGCAGAGGAATATGAGCATGATGTTTGTTTGTATGTGGCTGGTGTTTGGCACCATCGCTGTTGAAATATTAGTTTTTATTTGTTTGGGTTGTGAATTTTTTTTATGTAAAAAGTGTATTTTTATTTTTTAGGAATGGTTTTTCTAATTCAGTGTGTGGTTGAGATATTCTCTCAACCAACAAATTGTATGTCCAAAAAAATTTTCATATCTAAAACTTTTTTCCTATCCTAAAACAATACTTATATATATGTAATTACATAAATTACATATCTAATTAATGAGATATAAATTCCTTTGTAAAATTACATATCTAATTAATGAGATATAAATTCCTTTGTAAAATTTTATCATAGTATCAGATCCCTGCGCGGCCTGTGCTGCGCTGAGAAAAATAAAAAAGTGAACTTGTTTTGAGAGTATAATTTTTATGTTTATAGGATGTATTTTTTTTGCATTTGTCGATCATGTTAGTGATGACCCTGCTGAATCTATCGATCCACCAGGCGAATAAGAGTCGGACTGCGGAGGAAGGAGGAATTCCGCCCATCGTGGAGGTTCTAAGAAGAGGAAACATGGCCGCCAGGGAAAACGCCGCCGCGGTTCTGTTCAGTCTATCTCCGGTGCAAATCAGGGCTTGTGGTGTTATCCCTCCGTTGGTGGAGCTTCTTAGGGATGAAAACATGAGGGGTTAGAAGAACGCGAGGTGTAAGGAGGACTGCCGCAGTCTGCGGTAGGAGACCTCCGGGCACTGTTCCAGTTTAAAGTCGGCATTAGCGACGATCCCTCCCGTTGTTTGCTGTCATGGATGTGTAGCAACTGCTGCCAGTGGCAGGGGGTATCCTGCAATAGGAAAACCAGACGTGTCGTGGGGCCTGTGCTGCTGGGGCTCACATTCGGTAATTCAGGAGTTTCCTATATGAAGGGCATAATCTCGGAGTCGTTGAGAGATCGCGAGCTTCTTGAAATATTGGAACTGTCGGACCTCCAAGGACTCGCTGGCTCCATTCCATCGTCGCTCGACAAGCTCACGAATCTGACAATGCTCCGTCTCCTTTCCAATATGCTCAGTGGTTCCATCCCTCCATCTCTAGGAAATCTGCACAATCTTTAGGAGTTGGATCTGTCGCTGAATGAGCTCACCGGAGAGATTCCGATTACTTTTGGGGATCTCACGAATCTGACAATTCTGAAACTCTTCACCAACAATTCGACGGGTTCTATTCTGGGGTATCGAATAGGCGATCTGATGATGATCAATTCTTGGCGATAAATCAATGGATTTACACGCATGAAATGCAATTAACGACATGGCCCCCCTCACTGCCAGGGTTAATCCGCTGATCTGCAGCTGTTTTAAAGATGGGAATGCTGTTTTCGAGACTGTTTGCTTCACTCTTCGGAGACAAGGAGGGTTGCATTCTTGTCCTCGGCCTTGACAATGCCCACGGCGGCTGTCAACGGCGTGGTTGCTTGGATTCTTCTGGCCCTTGCTGTAGCTCTTTCAGGTACGGACAAGATTCCTGTGATATTAGTTTATGTTCTTCTATGTGGCATAGGCTTTGATTTTTGTGGTAAGCCCATAATGACCAGGATTTGTCACCGGTCACCTGACAACGAACCTGTGAGCGCGACTTAAGTTTGCATCACTCTAGCATCTGGCTTTGCAACAGATTGAATTGGGATTCACGCAATCTCCAGAGCTTTATAGAGATTTTGTGTTTGGCTTGACTATTCCCAAAGATGGAATTGTTGTAAAATAAATTTTGGAAAGAGGAGTAAGCAAATAGAGGTTAAGGTGGTAGATTGCGAAGATGATGAAGATGGTGAAACCAACTTTTTCACAATGCTACAAAGTGCATACTAGTGTTTTTACATTTTGAGTTTTCTAAGTGCAATATGTTGAACTGATCAACTCAACATGTATATGCAATTGGTGAGAATTGATCACTTTAATAATTGCTAATTGAAGTAAGTTAGATTTAAAATAAAAGCACTAAGTACGATTTTGGAAGAAGCTGGTTGATGCAGTAATACATGGACAAACAAGGTCAAGGAGTGTATGTTGAAATAAACTAGAGTCAATATTATTATAACTCACACATTAATTGTAAGCAAGTCTAGGATGTTTTGTAGTGGTCTTTGTAATGTATGTACCTGGTAACTCCAAGAATTGGAGTTGTGTTGTAAGCATTGTGAGACATGTGTATCTCCATATAGTTCGTGGTAATTTAAAAACCACTTTGTATTTGCAATTTCGGTTTGTTGTAAGCCAGAAACCATGTGTAAGCGTGAAGTGGGATAGAGATTCCTGTTGGCATGGTTTAGGGTTAGCCGAGAAAACCCTCCGCCTGGTTGAGTCAGGAGTCAGGTCTTTAGTGAGCCTTTGTGGCTGGAGTGTCCTAGTGGTAAGCCTGAAGTGGGATAGAGATTCCTGTTGGCATGGTTTAGGGTTAGCCGAGAAAACCCTCAGCCTGGTTGAGTCATGAGTCAGGTCTTTAGTGAGCCTTTGTCGCTGGAGTGTCCTAGTGGCAAAGTTGTGGCCCACAATGGCTGGAGAGCTGTTGAGCCTTCGTGTCTAAGTTGAGCCTTGGTGGCTATGTTTAGCATTGGTGGTTGAGAGCCCTTGGAGTCATGGTTGAGGGTGATCGGATAAAACCTAGAACATGGTTACCCATAATCTGATAAAACCCATGATAATATTTGAGGGGAATTTACAGGTATAGGCACACAGGTGTGTAGTTATAATAGTTGAAAGAACCATGTATGTGAAGGACATCCTACAAGACTGGCGGTTACAACGGTTAGTGCCCATGCATTCTGGTGGATGGTCGCTCTTTTATATGGACATCAACATATTCTTTTAAGTTTGACCACGACTAGACATCAACATATTTTTTTAAGTTTGACCACGACTAGACTTTGCAGATTGGTATCCAGACAAGTACTCATTAAAGAGATTTGTTGGAATATTAATTCCTAATTGTCTTAATTGTGACTTTTTATGTAAAGAGTCTCTTCTTATAGTTCTATAAGAGTGGTTTTCCTACTTTAGTATGTGGTTGAGATATTCTCTCAACCAACAAATTGTATGTCCAAAATAATTTTTTTATCTTAACACAATACATCTATATATATATAATTACATTATATACCTAATTAATGAAATATAAATATGATATAATATATTTTTTGTAATAATCAAGATCACAGTAGCCATTTGAAAAGAAAAAAAAACCTTTGTAGGAACTGCAGGAATGGTGGGTACTGTTATTCTCTATGGTTCTCCTCTATCGATAATTGTAAGTTTTATATTGTATTAGTTTTTAGTAAATATTTTAAAATCTCAAACGATCATTTGTCATTGTCATATTGTTGAATGTATTTTGAACGAGGATTTAGGAATGTTCAGGAAATATGAAATGTAATGGCAAATAGTTGATTTCACTATTGTGGTTAATATTTCCTAAATATTTTGAAATCTAGTATTTTCAGTTATTGTATCATTATCAACATGATAATATGTTTATCAATATTTTCTCCTTTTGGAATTTCTGGTATTGGAATTTTGTGGAACTTTGATATGTGTTATTTAAACTAGTTTTTTGTTTGTATATATAGATTTAGCACTTCTTATTGTACTCAGTTACTCATCAAACTTGTGATGTCAATAAAATACTGCCATATGAAAAATGAAAGTTTCACCCTCACTCTAAGAGCTCAAAGCAAGAAGAATGTATGGTTTGTTAACAGTAGTTGCTCAACACATATCATTGGGGATAAAAATTAACTTATATCTCTGGAGGAAGCAAAAGTTGGAACAATCTCATTTGATAATAATAGTTTTGCAAATGTTATAAGAAAAGGAACAATTAAGCTAGGAGGCAAGGGTGCTACAATGAAATATGTGCTACGCATAGAAAACATGAATCATATATTTCTAAGCATAAGTCAAATGTGTGATCAAGCACACAAATTATTTTTTGACGTGAAATAAGGAAACAGAGATCTGAAAAGCTATTGGAAATTGAAACTAGGACTCCAAATGATATATACACATTGGATGAGATTAAAATCAAAGGTTGTTTCTTGGCAAATGAGCATGAAATTTGGCTTTGGCGCAGAAGGATGAGATGCATAAAATTTGACAACCTTGTGAGAATAAGTAAAAGGAAGATGTGAGATAAATGTCATAGATTTCAAAACCAACTAACACCTCATGTAAACACTAAAAGAATGGAAAACAGACAAGAGTTGAATTCAAGACCAAAGAAACCTCCATGAAAAAACCATTAGAGTTGGGACACACCAATTTATGTGGACTGATGAGAACCAAAGGATTTGATGGTGAACAACACTTCATGCTAATGGTTGGTGATTATACCAGGATGATAGTAGTCATTTTTCTAAAGAATAAGTCTGAAGCCTTTGAATTCTTTAAAATCTACAAGGAAATGGCTGAGAATGAAACTAATTTGAAAATCAAATGTTTGATATTGAATAACATAGGGGAATCAACATCTAAATAATTCCAACACTTCTATAAGGACCATGGAATAAAGAGAGAATTCTAAATAACTAGGACACAACAAAAAAATGGGGTCTTTGAAAGAAAGAATAAAACAATATAAGAAATTGCTAGAACTATGTTGAATGATTCAAAATTTAGCGAGATATTGTGTTCGGGTAGTGGAGACAAAAATGAATATTTTTAGTTGAGGAATGCATCAAAGTAACTGCGACCAACAAATGTAAAGCATTTTGAAGTCTTTGGGAGAAAATGCTACATTAAAAGGGAGGACAAGAAAATTAGAAAAGTTGACTCTCGAGTAGATAAAGGCATATTTCTTGGGTACTCACACAAAAGTAAAGCATACAAATTTTATAATCAGAGACTCATCCAGATAGTTCAAAGCATGAATGTGAAATTTTATGATGTTCGTGGACAAAAGTTCAAGCAAGGAAACTCATCTTCAAGCAAACAAGAGACAATAGAAGTAGAACTAGAAAGCATCAAAGAGGAAGCCCAAGAGGAATTACAATAAGATAAAGAATTAAATATCAACCAGAATGATATAGGAGATAATCAACAAGTACCTTCCAAGGCTCCTAAAATATGTATCAAAAGAATCATCCTTCAAATTAAATCATTGGGGACATCAATGCAAGAATAGGAACCAGAAGAAGAAGTCCATAACAAGGTCATCTCTTTTTATTATCCATGTTTGAGCCTAGAAACTCTGAAGAAGATAGCCATGATGAACAATGGATCAAGGAAATGGAAGAAGAACTCAATCAAATTGAAAAAAATGACACATCAAAATTATTCCCAAGACTGAAGGAAAAAAAATTCATCGATACAAAATGGGTATTCAGGAACAAGCCAAATGAAGATGAACAAATAACTAGGAAAAAAAGAAGATTTATTTGTAAATGATATGTGAAGGTTGAAGGAATATAATTCAAAGAGAAATTTCCACATGTTTCTAGGATGGAACCCATTGGGATGTTCTTGGCCTATGCTTATTCAAGAATAATCAAAGTGTATCAGATGGATGTGAAGTCAACCTTTCTGAATAAAGAATTGAAGGAAGATGTCTACATAAAACAACCTAAATGATTTTTTCTTATTGACAAGAAGAATCGTGTTTGCAGGTTAAAGAAGGCTCTATATGGTCTCAAGCAAGATCCTAGAGCATCGTATACTCGTTTGGACAAGTATTTTCATAAACATGGATTCAAAAGAGGAAGTGTTTATAACAACTTATATATAAAGGTTGAACAAAACAACTTGACCCTCATTGAAGTGCATGTGGATGATATCATCTTTCAGAGCAATGATGACAAACTAAGTAAGAATTTTTCTAGTGACATTCAAAGTGAATCTGAAATGTCCCTACTTGGTGAGTTGACATTCATCTTGGGACTTTAGATATCTTAGGAAGAAAATGGCATATTCATTTTTCAAACAAAGTATATTAAATAAATGTTGAAGATGTTTTAGATGGAGGATTGTAAACCAGTTAGCACTCTAATGGTGACTGGTTGTATGGAGACTTCATTGGGCTGGGGAGCAATACCATACCAGATGCGTTCATATTGGGGGATATATATTGAGGAAAAAATAGCATAATACATTGAACATATAATATGGGTAAATGGATTTTATATTGGTAGGTATGCAAAATGGAGCTTAAAGTTAATGAAAATATATAAAGGGGTCTAAAAAAAGTTAATGAAAAAATGCATACCTATAATATCTAGTGAAAGTAAGGCTTTTTGAAATTAGGAAGGTGTAGTGGGTTTGTATTGGTAGGGGGTTAAACAATGTGGTTTTTAGAGGTATTTTCCAATATGTAGTCAAATTAAAAGTATTGTTTAGTATGTCATCTACACATGTGATATGTGCGAGGTTGATTGAGTGAAGCACCCATAGTTGGTTGTAAGTTAAGCAAGGATGATATATCCAAGGATGCAGATCAAAGAATGTATAGATCAATTGTTGGAATCATATTGTATGTGATAGCCTTGAGACCAGATGTGATGCAGGTAGTTCGACACATAGTGTGTTTCCAAGAAGCACCAAAAGAATCCCATATTGCTTCAGTGAAAATGATATTTCTATACCTCAAAGGAATAATAAACTTTGGACTATGGTATCCAAATAGAAATGATCTAACTGTCACAACTTATAGAGATGCACACAGTGCAAAAGATGTTGATGATTATGAAAGCACTAATGGAGCATCCTTCTACTTAGGAGGTTGTCTTGTATCATGGTTGAGAAAGAAGTAGTCTTCAGTCTCCTTATCCACAACAAAAGTAGAATACATAACAACAATGACATGTTGTGCTCAGGTCCTTTGGATGAAACAAACCTCTCAATATATATAGGTGAAGTTCAATGAAACCATTTAGATGTATAGTGATAACACCAGTGCCATAAGTATCTCCAACAAACTTGTCACACATTCAAAAACAAAGCACATTCCTATCAAATACCATTTTGTTCGAGAACAGGTTTAAGAAAAGAAGATAAAGGTGGAATACACTGGGACAAAGGAAAAAATAGTTGACATCTTCACCAAACCTCTACCATGTCCGACTTTCAAGTATCTTTGAGAGAAACTTGGTATTCTACCAAGTTCACATTCACACACATTATATCCAACCAAGAAGATAAGGGTAGAAAAGGCATGTTACAAGAATAGAGAAGTAGGTAGCTTGTCAGGGGGAGTCACCCTTTGCCATTGATGTCAAAGGGGGAGAGAAATGAGGTCAGGAAGATCAAAGGCATGGAATCAGGGGGAAGAAATGATCGCAAGGGGAGTACATGCATTTCCATCAATGAGAAAGGTGGAGAATATTGAAATGTGGTTGTCATTGACGTCAATCCAGGCAGCACTCAAATATGCCCCACCTTTGATGAAAAATATGACAAGTAAATTTAAGGTATCTATGGTCAAGATAACCTTTATTAAATTCTCCTCATCATGATGATTGCAATAGTATGTGCCATGTCATGAGGGTCCTCATGGTTTGGGAGATATGCTTGATAAAAAATGAAGCCCCTTTCTTATGGTTGAAGTCCACAAAAGGAGATGATGTGGAAAACCCTCAATGAAGAGTCAATTTAAATATTTTATGGTCAAGTGATTGTGGATTTTGGCTTGTTACTAAAATTTGATTCAAAGGGAAATGTTTTTAAATATGGAATTTCAAATGCTTCTCTCTAACCCTTACAAGTCCACCTCATTTCATAAAAGTTTTTGGCTCCAACTATTTCAAATTTCAAATTTCATTTTTCTCTCCATGTGAAGTTGGCCTCACCCTCTAAAAGGGAATTTCAACCTTTATAAATACAAAAATATTTTTCCCTCCAAAAGGAAAGAAAATTTTTCGATCTCTTTGAAATGAAGTGCAACGTTGTGGAGCATTGAAGATCTGAAAAGGAGTCTATGTAGTAAAGGTTATGGGGCATGCTTGTCTTTAACAGTATTCACTGGGATTTTCAGCTCATTTTGTAGGTGGTTTACATACTTTTGAAGGGTTAATTCTTTCCTTGAGAAGTCTTGAAATATGAAACAATGATATGTGCCTGAGGGTTTTGATCCATCTGTCATTCGTGTCCCTCTATTAGCAAAAACTTATAAGAAAATTGATTTTCTATTAATGCATAACTATGGATTTCAATAGTGGCTTAATAACCTCATGCCCGAGGCCTTGTACAATTGTGCACTACTTGGAAATGAGGTCAAATTCTGATGATTTTGGATTGGAATTTAGCTAACCTAATCGGATACCACCCAGATTTTTCTGTTTCATGTGCACTTTTGGATTAAATGGTACAAATTTGAGCCCCCTTCTATCCCTACAAATTTGAGGTGTCACTGAAGTTTTTTAAGACTTGTATCTAAATTAGTGGAGTAATTTTGGCCTATTTAAGGTATATAAAACCACTGCAAACCCCAGGCATTTATGAGCAGTTCGAGTAATCCTTATGAGATCTAGTTGACATGGATCTGAAGGGAATACCTTAATGTTTTCTAAAAACTCTGCTTTATTCCTTTTTTTATGGTTCTTTTATCTACAACCTTTTGACTACTAGAAATCTCTTGGTATGGAAGACTAATCTGGTCAGGAATATTGAATTTTTAACTGCATGGTTGTGAGCTTGTTTTTATGAACTAACTTGATAATCTTGGCCCATAACTACACTTAGCTTCTCAAATTCAAATTCTGAAGCAAATGAAAATTTGAGAGAGCCCAAGGGTTCGAAGTTGACCAACATTGACAAATTTGTTTGATAAATCTTGTTTGGTTCATGACAATTATCTTTTTTGAAGAATTTTTGTTTGGGAGTCTATTGAGTTGTGGTACTACCGGAGGAAGAAACATCAAATCATCTTTAGGATCATCTACGTGGCACCCACAAGTTGAATAAATTACCACAACATAGGTACATGTTGTATTGACGTTTTGAAGGATTCAACAATAACACCTATTGAGGACATCTTCAGGGTATCAATCAATCAGAGGAATAGAGGCACATTTGTACAATTTGTTCATCACTTGACAACAATATTGAAGTAGTCTAGTTTCATTGAAAATATTAACTATGTATAATTAGTCATGAAATTTATTTAATATCATTGTAAGTGGGTCATTGTCCTTGGTACGAG
Organism: Pinus taeda; assembly: GCA_000404065.3. Classification (NCBI taxonomy): domain Eukaryota; kingdom Viridiplantae; phylum Streptophyta; class Pinopsida; order Pinales; family Pinaceae; genus Pinus; species Pinus taeda. Next base: position 32,689 of record APFE030743238.1, on the reverse strand, counting down.
AGCCCACAATTTATCCTATTCATTTTTCTATTTGAGTGTGGTTAGGTGGTGCAAGGCAGGAGAGTGAAGTATCCTTTAGGTTGTAATCTAAAAATACTTCGGGGAGGAAAGTTGATGCAAGGACAAGTTGGAGCTTGTAGGATGTTGGAGCATCCTATCAATTGTAGCTAATAAAACCAAGGCATTAGAGTGTCCTTCATGTTGAAGCTAGTAAATTAGGGTGTAGCGACATCCTTTTAGGAGTTCGAACTTCTTGATAAATTGAGTGTTTTTATAGAGTACTAGGGAGTTGGGGCTTCCTGCTCAACAGTGGTTGAAGAATTATGTACTCATAAACTAAATTAGAGAAGTGTTTGAAGGTTTATTTCCCAGAAGGGTTTCCACCTAAAAAATTTTGTGCACTGCTCTTTGAATGTGTTGATGGTTATTTTTCTATTGTTCATGCTCTAAATTTTTATAATTAACTAATTTTAAGTGAAATATTGATTCACCCCCTCTTAGTGTTTCCAACATCATCAATATTGTAACATCCTTAACTTGTTGATATAAGTTTATGGATATATGTTGCATGCAAGTTTATTTATGTCCTATGTTTCGAGTGGTCTCACTACCCATCATCAAGTACTCAAGTAATACATCAATAAAATCATTTTACTTAAGTCCTTGATGATGGGTGGTGAGAACACTTGAAACATAGGACATCATTAATCTCACAAACAACATATATCTAGAAATGTATATCAACATGACTATAAGCTATGGAAATATACACTCGCAAATATAATTAACTTATTAGTCTTCAAAATATTGAAATTCTCTCTCTTTCATGCAAACCTTTCATAAGTTTTTATATATAAAAGTATATTTCAAAGTTTCAAATTCTCTATTTAATAAATTAAATTAATATATGTTAGATCTAAGACTTTTGTGATCCATATTGTAGATAAATGTATTTCAAATTAATCACATCATTATGGTTCGGTCGATGTTTTGAACCAACTAATGTGGTTCACCTTGTTCTGAGGATGAACCACATTAGTTGGTTCGAAACATCGACCAAATCCGAATGATGTGATTAATCTGAAAGATGTTTATCTAAATTAAGATATGCTCACATATTATATTATATTGGCTTAGTCTAACTTATAAATAAAATAACATTTTTCACCAGTGATACAATTTCGAACAAGATTGTGAATTTTTGTTGTTTAAAATACCTTTTTGAATGCATAAATGGATTTAACACTTGAATTCGAAAGATTCAACAACTTAAACTCAAACTTTTAATTTTTTTTTTAGATTTCGATTAAAATTTGGTAGGAAAAATGCCTCAAGAAAGTCACTTTATCTATTAAGTTAGACTATACCTTTTATATTTATTTATTTATTGTTATTATTCTTTTATATGAATGAATTTAATTTTTTAATTTAATTAATGCCACACTTATATCAATTTGTAAAACATGTTTCACTTAAAAAAAAGACAACTTTGTTATTTTTTTAGGAAATACATATGTTTCACTAAAAATTCTTAGATTTTTTTGGTTATATATATATATATTTCAAACCCATTGTATAGGTGATGTGTATGTGTGTCAATCTTCCAATAAAATATTAATGAAAAAATTTGTTCACAGAAAAACAAAAATGAAATAACCATATGCTTAAAAAAACTACCATTACAATTCAAACAAAGAATCTGAAAATCTTGCTTCAAATTTTTTTTGATAATTTTTTTAATTAAATATTTATAAAATGAATTTTTAAAAAGGACAACCATATTCTATGGATATATTAAAATTTTTAATGACATAAATATTTCCACATAAAAGTTATAATATTTGAAAATATTAATTTTGTTATCATGTTATGTAAAAAACATTTAATATTAATATTAAAAGATTAATTGAACCAAAAAACTCATTTACAACACAGCATGAGAAGGATGTGTAAGTTTGTATGTCCATCTGTTCCCCTTTAAAATGAAAAATAAAAAATAAAAAATATGTTTTGAATAGAAAAATAATGTCAACTATAATAAAAAAAAAAAGAATATGTTTTGAAGTAATTAGAAGTAAAAAAAATGTTTGAGTGAGATGTTTAAATCTTATAATTTGTTTATCGATAAAATATTTTAATACTAATTAACACTGACATGTAGTTAAAAATATGTTAGTAATAAGAATCTATTTTAATTTGGGTCATAAAAGTTTTATATGTACAAGTTATGTAAAATATTTTAATGTCAATTGCGTATACATTTATATCATTCAAAAACAATTATGTATATATCATGAAAAAATTAAGTTTTTTTATGGTTAAAACGTTTATTTGGTGTTATATATACTATATTTAGCATTCAAAAATACAATTTAAACTATGAAAATTAACACATGGTATTTTACACTCTAAAGAAATCTACTTACACTTAAAGAAATTTGATCCCTCTCACTTCATGTTAGATCCGTAAATAAGATGGAGCTATGTTGGTATTAATTGTAAGATAATTTGCAACGATTTTATAAAGAATACCAAAATTAAACTTCAATGCTCAGGATTACCTCCCGCCATTGATGACGCTCCTGCTGCACAGTCCACTTGCTTCTTCACTTCAACAACACTCCAGCTTCAATCCAAGCAAAATAAAAATCACAGAAAATATGAAGGCACTTCCAAGCTATGCTCTCTCAGCTAGATGGTGTAAACAACTGAAGGGGATTGAGATGCTAGCTTAGGGACCAATCAGATGAATTTATAGCCAAGCTTCCATCAAGCTTCTAATGGCTATGTGTCAGCTGTTCCACGGATCAAGGTAGAGAACTCCAGATGGAGTAATGGACCACTTCAGAAGCTCCAACCAGAAAATTAATTAACTGCAGTTGATTTCCTTAATTTAAGGAAACTACTGCAGTTGGTTTCCTCAGATTAAGGAAAGACTGCAGTTCAGTTCCCTAACTGTAGGTTATAGTTGGAAAAATTAATTAACTGCAGGTTACAGCTGGAAAATATTAATTGAGCTTAACATTCTCCCACTTGGTCCATACTTCCAAACTTAATGTCTCAACTTAAAAACCATTGATAATCTGTATTAAGTAATAGATACATGAATCATGGCGATAAGTCCTCTAATAACGAGTATTATCTTCCATGTATTACTATGTATTTATTCTTATTATACTTTATGTGGCAACAATTTTTAAATGAATAAACCTTATGTTTGTTCTTGGTCCTTCTTAATTGATTTTTCTCAAATAAACTTAAGGTACACATAAATATGAGAAAAGACATCACAATAATTAAGAATTTCATTAAAATAACATTGTCCATACAATGAGAAACTACATAATGGAACCAAGTCCCATATTCATTACATGATCCTTGAATTTAAATGGTGGCATGCCCTTACTCAAAGGATCAACGATCATCAATTCAGTGCTGACGTGCTCAATGACCACTTTCTTTTCTTTAACATGTTCCCTTATAGCTAAATAATTAATGTCGATGTGTTTATTTCGACTCCCACTTTTGTTGTTTTTAGCCATAAAAACAGCAGCTGAATTATCACAATATATTCTTAATGGCTTAGAGATAGAATCCATAATTCTAAGCCCAGAAATGAAACTCTTAAGCCATACACCATGTAAATTAGCCTCAAAACAGGAGACGAACTTGGCTTCCATAGTGGAAGTGGCAATCAAAGTTTGCTTGGCACTCCTCCATGATACAGCCCCACCGGCCATCATAAAAATGTAACCTGATGTTGATTTGCGTGAATCAACACATCCAGCAAAGTCAGAATCTGAGTAGCCAATTACTTCCAAGTTGTCCGTCTGTCTATACATAAGTGTGTAGTCTTTGGTTCCTTGAAGGTACCTCATTACTTTCTTTGCAGCTCTCCAGTGGTCTAAGCCTGGATCACTCTGATATCATCCCAACATTCCCAGGGCAAATGCAATGTCAGGTCTTGTACAGACTTGAGCATACATTAGGCTTCCGACAGCAGAAGCATATGGAATGTTCTTCATTTTTTCCCTCTCCAAGTCGTTTCTCGGACATTGGTTCAAATTGAACCTATCACCCTTCACAAAGGGAGCTACACTTGGTGAACAATCCTTCATCCGAAATCTCTCTAAAATTTTATTAATATAGGTTTCCTGTGACAGACCCAAGATGCCTCGAAATCTGTCTCTATATATCTTAATGCCAATGACATAAGATGCTTCACCCATATCCTTCATATCAAAATTTTTAGAGAGGAATTGTTTCACCTCATGTAGCAAACCCTTATCATTGGTTGCTAGCAAAATGTCATCCACATATAAAACAAGAAAACAAATTTTACTCCCACTAACTTTTAGGTATATACATTGATCCATAATGTTTTCTACAAAACCGAAAGAAGAAATTACATTATGGAATTTCAAATACCATTGGTGGGACGCTTGTTTTAAACCATATAATGACTTCTTGAGCTTGCAAACCAATTGCTCACCATCACTAGAGGGGAATCCTTCAGGTTGTTTCATGTAAACCTCCTCCTCTAGATCTCCATCAAGAAAAGTCGTTTTCACATCCATTTGTTGCAACTCCAAGTCAAAATGGGCTACTAATACCATAATAACGCGCAAGGAATATTTCTTAGATACAGGAGAAAAAGTCTCCATGTAGTCAATTCCTTCTTTCTGAGTGAATCCCTTAGCAACAAGTCTTGCCTTGTATCTCTCAATGTTGCCCAATGAGTCTTTCTTTGTCTTAAAGACCCATTTACATCCAATGGCTTTTGCACCATTAGGCAATTCAACAAGATCCCAGACTTCGTTACTCTTTATGGAATTCATCTCTTCCTTCATGGCATTGTACCATAGTTCTGATTCTTTGCAACTCATGGCTTGTGAAAATGACTCGAGATCATTTTCGGCTCCAATGTTGTAGTCAGATTCTTGTAGATACACAACATAATCATTAGGAATTGCTGATCTCTTTGGTCTAGTAGATCTTCTTAATGTTGTACCATCATCTTCCTGAGAAGTATGTGGTTCAACTTGTTGTTCAAAAGTTCTTGGAAACTCTTGAACTCCTTGATCTACTGGAATATCATCAACAGCTTGTGGAACTTCAACGATTGGTTGTTCAACACCAGTTTGTACTTGAGGGGTGCTATGAACAATAATCAATCTATCACTTGAAGTGGAAGGTTGAGATTCTGAATGATTCTTCTCAGAAAACTATGTTTCTGGTTTGATCGCTTCCACTGATCAAGTCATTTTCAAGAAACTTCGCATTTCTTGATTCCACAATCCTAGTGCTGTGAGATGGACAATAAAATCTGTAACCTTTATACCTTTCAGCATATCCAATGAAATACCCACTAATGGTCCTTGGGTCCAGCTTCTTCTCTTGTGGATTATAAATTCTCACTTCAGACGGGCATCCCCAAACGCGCATATGTCGCAAACTCGGTTTCCAACCTTTCCATAATTCAAATGGCGTTTTAGGAACCGCCTTGGTTGGAACTCGGTTTAATATATACACGTCGTCTTAAGTGGCTTCAGTCCACAAGGATTTAGGAAGATTGGAGCTGCTAAGCATACTCCGCACCATGTCCAATAATGTTCGATTTCTTCTTTCTGCTACACCATTCTGGTTGGGTGAACCAGGCATGGTGTATTGGGCAACAATCCCATGCTCTTGAAGAAATTTAGCAAATGGCCTAGGTGCTTGTCCATCTTCTGTGTATCTACCATAATATTCTCCACCTCTATCTGATCTCACGATCTTAATTTTCTTGCCGCATTGTTTCTCTACTTCAGCCTTAAAGATCTTAAAGGCATCTAATGTTTCGCTCTTTTTATGAAGCATGTAGAGATACATATATTGTGAGTAATCATCTATGAAGGAGATGAAATATCTCTGACCATGTGAGTCCATGTCTGGACCACATATATCAGTATGTATGATTTCTAATATGTTCGAACTCCTATTGGCACCTTTCTTTGACTTGTTGGTTTGCTTTCCCTTTATGCAGTCCACACAAGTCTCAAAATCAGTAAAATCTAGAGTATTAAGTACCCCTTCATTTACCAATCTTTTAATTCTTTCTATGGAGATATGACCTAGTCTCCGGTGCCATAATTTAGAGGAATCTTCATTAATAACACATCTTTTAGTACCAGTGTGAACATGCATTGAATCATAAGTGGCATTGTTTTGTAAATTAATGCAGTAAAGACCATTAGACAAGATGCCATTCCCAACATAATCAGATTTATAAAATAGACTGAAAGATTTTTCTGAAAAGTTTAAGGAATATCCAAAAGGTACAAGCCTTGAAACTGAAATCAAGTTTCTAGAGAAACTTGGAACATAAAAGGTCTTTTCTAATTCTAAAACAAAGCCACTACTTAAAGTCAAATAATATGTTCCTATAGCTTCCACATGTGAGCCCATCTTGTTTCCTGATAAGATGCTTTGCTCACTTCCCACTGGTTTCCTTAGGTTTTGCAAACCCTGGATTGATCCAGAATCAATCCACCATGTGTTAATATTAACATTAACCATATTAGATTCATAACAAACAAATGAGATCAAATTACCTTTGTTTGCAAGACATTTCTTAAATTTGGCGCATTCCTTCTTCATGTGTCCCTTCTTCTTACAGAAGAAACACTTGGAATCCTTCTTGATACCGGCTTGGGGAGGTACTTTACCTTTCCCTTTCCGATTGGCTTGAGATTTGCCCTTTCCACGTGTTGTCAGCATTGCACTCTCTCCCAGTTCCATCACCAGTCTCTTTTCCTCTTGAACACACATGGTCATGAGTTCATTGATTGACCATTTGTCTTTATGTGTGTTGTATGAGATTTTGAAAGGTCCATATTGGTGCAGAAGGGTGTTCAAGATGTAGTGCACCAGGAAGGACTCTGATATATCGACCTCGAGTTTCTTCAATTGAGCCACAGTGTCCCTCATCTGCATGATGTGCTCGCGCACACCTTTCACACTATTGAGTCTTAGGGATGAGAACTTCATGATTAAGGTGCTTGCTAGTGCCTTATCTGAAGTGACGAATTGATCGTCAATGGCCTTCAACAAGTCTCGGACCTTTTCATGCTGATCAACGGAACCACGAATACTAGCTGAAATTTTAGTCTTGATGAACATCATGCTTAGACGATTGGATCGCTCCCATCGTTCATAAAGCGTGATGTCCGCTGCAGTGCTGGTATTAGTGAGTGCCGGTGGTTCATCTTTCCTAATAGCATAATCTATGTCCATCCACCCTAAATGAAGGAGAATCCTCTCCTTCCAAACCTTATAGTTATCTCCCTTAAGTTTGGGAATGTCACAACGAATATCAGAGAAATTTGCAGGTTGTACTACTGCATAAAATCACATGCTTATGTTAAAATTGAGGCTTTAATAAAATCTCATGTTTTACCAATGTAAATCATGCTCAAAATTGAATCCAATGACATAAAAATTGCCTGTGGGCTAAATTTTTAATTCAAGCAGATCCAATTAATCATTGTTTTGAACTTTATGATAAAACTATTAATTCATAACTCCTGTGGGTAGGTTATGAAATTTTATCCTAATTAATTAGATAAATATAATAAAAATTCCTGTGGGATAAAAATTATTATATTTAGTCTAATTAATTACAATTTAATGTCTATCTAATCTTTATGTGATCATAACTAATCAAAATATATAATTTTAATTAATTAAAGATGCTGTGGCTATTCTCTAATTAATTAAAATTATATAGATCACTAGACATTATTCTTTGCATAAATGGCATAAACAAAATTTAACCAGTAAAAATAATGTTTACTGAAAGGAGTAAGTCAAATTGACATTTTAAATAAACTCCATATAACGTAAATGACTGTCAAGCAATTGTTTAATTTATAAACAAAACCCGGAGATTGACTGAAGCAGCATTGATCTACTTTGCACTTGCATAGCAAATGCAGTTCGAAGGCTAGCTGGCTTGACTTCAGACTCCGTCCTTAAGTTTATAAATCAAACAAAAATATACGTATATTTTTAATTACTTTCATCACAATCTTTTACTTTGCCAAAAAATATGCATTCTTTAAATTTCCTAAATAGAAATTCCTTTGGCAAAAATAAGACTGAACTCTTAAATAATAACAATATGTATAACCAACTCCATATGTTATAACATATTTGTTATAAATCAAAACCTATTATAAAATAATTTATATAGTTCAACTTTCTAATGCATATATATATATATATACCCAAATAACCATCAAACCCATAATTTATGGTTCAACTAATAATTAAAAATTATTTTTTAAAAATTATCACACAATAAAAGTTCCTAACCTTTTTTTTTTTTTTAATATTCATACCTTAAATACACAACCAAGAAAAGGTATAGGAAGGAACACATGCTTGGTTGAGGCTGAGTAATAAAATAATACGGAAATGTAAATATCTCCAATTCTTTCATTTTCTCCACATTTTCCTTAAGGGAGTATGTATTCCATGATATTGCAATTCCACTCTTCTTTGCAATGGCATTTGTAATGAAATTTCAAATGGAAAGAGCAAGAGAGTGAATATTGATGTAAATCAACACTAAGGGGCGGCAAAACAGTTGAGTGCGCCATAACAAAAGATTGTGGAAACGTTTAAGCAAAAATCAAACAAAACATGATTTCGGCTTCCTAAAATCTTGATTTCACAATAATGTTGCAAACTCTACTATATTCATGAAGAATCTGATAAGTTCCATAATAAATTAAGGTGATTTGTCCATAGAAGTCGACTTTGTCAAAGAAGATGTTCCACAAGGTTTATCAAAGAATTTTCTAGTCCGTGTAAAAAGGCGTGATTGCTCTCGTGGTTTGAATCTGACAAGAATTTTTCAGTCTGCGTGAAAACACGCGATTGCTCTTGTGGTTTGAATCTGGCAAAGATGCCTATAGCTGCTGCGGATTTATTCTCACCGGTTTAAAGATTGCAGGCAGAACAGGGAGAACAAGCGCTCTGAGGACTGGACAAGAATATTTAAGCTAATCTTGAGCCAGATTATCCGCACGCAGTGGCCTACCTTTGACCGGTTTCGGAGACCAACAGTAGAAACAGCGGAGGCGGTGGTAGCGGTGGCAAAATCAAGGGCAATTCCAACAAAACCACGGTGAAAACTCCAGAAAATTGAAACCAGTATGATTTTTACAATTGCCATCTAATACAGATTTTCTAGAGGATGATGGCGGTCGCTTGGGCACACGCGGAAGGGAAACACGAATGTAGCAGAGAAAAGAAAACGCTTTCAATACCAATTAATTTTAACACTTACAGTGCGGTCAAAGGTAAAAACTCTAAAACATGAAGCAAAATTCTGACCATGCACTGTAATTTTCGTTCACATAACAATACGCAGAGGCACATCAAGGCAGAGGATGTACAAGATTAGCTCTGATACCAAATGAAATAAACATCTACAGCCATTCTGAATTTTCAAAATCAAAAGATTTAAGACCAGGAATACCTCCAGCCATTGATGCTGTTGATGATGCTTCTGATGCACAGTCCACTTGCTTCCTACTTGCTTCTTCTTCTTCACCAGCACTCCAGCTATGCTTTCTCAGAAAATCTGAAGTCTCTTCCAAGCTATGCTCTCTCAGCTAGATGGTGTAAGCAACTGAAGGGAATTGAGATGCTAGTTTGGGGACCAATCAGATGAATTTATAGCCAAGCTTCCATCAAGCTTCTAATGGCTATATGTCAGGTGTTCCACAGATCAAGGCAGAGAACTCCAGATGGAGTAATGGACCACTTCAGAAGCTCCAACCAGAAAATTAATTAACTGCAGTTGATTTCCTTAATTTAAGGAAACTACTGCAGTTGGTTTCCTCAAATTAAGCAAAGACTGCAGTTCAGTTCCACAGCTGTAGATTATAGTTGGAACAATTAATTGATTGCAGGCTACAGCTGGAAAGTTAATTAATTGAGCTTAACACCTACTGCGATATTCAGAACTGCTCTAAATACTAGGGTTTTGTCCCTAAATACTCTGTTTCCTCTTGCTCATCAGCCTTTCCCTCTCCATCATCAGCGTTTGTGCAACAGTGCTTTAAGTGGCCTGGTTTTTGTTCACCTATGTTCTATAATCCAGCTGCTACTAGTGGATATGCTGCTACTGGATATACTTCTGCCGGATATAGTTCACCTATGTTCTATAATCCAGCTGCTACTGGTGGATATGCTGCTACTGGATATACTTCTGCCGGATATACTAGCATTGGATAAGCTACTTGCTCAGGATCTCCCGTTCCTATCGAAGCTACGTATGCTTATTCCTATTCGATTGTAGGAGTGCTCTCCAAGATATTTTAATTCCTATTCGATTGTAGGAGTGCCCTCCAAGACATTTTCATGGATATTACTACACTCTACACTCTTTTCCAGAACACCAAACCCATAACACTGCCTAAAAATGAAAAATACAGCCCGAAAACTAGATAGCACTCTCCAAGACATTTTGTACCGAAATCCGAGGCAAGATGTCACAATTTCAAAACTACTCACATTTTTTACCATAATCCCATCCCATCAGTGTGAAATCAGTGTCACTTGGTATTTCCTGTGAGGGATCCCATCCACGTTTGATTAGTACAATATAATCTACTATAGATTATGTTCAAAAAAACCCACTGTGTCGGCACGCAATCTAAATAATGGCACCAGCTAACTAGTAATAAATAGCACTACTTGTAATCCTTACTTTATATTGGAATCAGAACATTTTCTTATGTTATGATGTATGGGGTAGCTCTAATACTTAAGAGTACATGTATCAAATAGAGCCTTCAACGGATAAGTCAATGAGGGCAAATAAATAAGGAAAACGAAAATTATAAAAACAGCAATTGCAAAGATCTGTCAGCCATAACCGCAAATGCAAACTCGCTTCCTAAATTTAAGAAGAAAGAATTATATACCCAATAAAGCCACAAATGCAAATTCGTTTTCTAAATTTAGAAAAAAATATATACCAATAAAGTCTGTGGAGATTACCTTGATGTCGCCGTGAATTTTTCGTAAAATGACGTAAACCTCACTGATCTGCCCCCTCTGCACAGAAATCCCTCGACGGACGGAGAAGCGAACCAAGGAACTAATTATACCAAATCAAAATAAATAACCCACAGATTTACTGGCACCCCCTTAAACTTAAACATCATATTAATCCCCGAGCGGTACCGTTAAAAGATAAAGATATTATTCGTGTCATTAGTTAATTGGACTCTAACCAACAGCGGCGCCAGTCCTCGTATAACATTCTCGTCAGATTTAGCTGTATCTGTCGATTGTCAGGGGAAATTCTGTCTGGGGTTTTGGGCTTTTTCGAGTTGCGGGGAGAATTTTGGGTTACAAGACAGACAAGGGTTGTTACGTGTCAAGAGGGAACACCTGCCTTGGCTTGCATGCAAGCCCCAACTAATATTATTTACTATATTTTATTTTTTATTAAATTTTCTGTAAAACACAAGCTTTGAATATAATATAAAATAAGTTTAATAACTGTTGCATGCAGCACATTTGTGTTCACTATAGTGTTAATTAAATATTTATTAAGAGGATCAAAGCGCACGAAGTGTAATTTGGACATTAGACTGTTGTATCTATGTAAAAACAATTTAAAAAATGGCAGGTTGCGTTTATCTAGAAACGATTAAAAAGATGGCAGATTGCATAAAGGGATTGTTAGTGTGATTTTTTGAAAGTTTTTATGGTCTAATTTTTCTAAAATTTGAAAAGAATTTATTGAAATCACAAGCAAACTTGATGGGTAAAGGGACTAGAAAACCCTCAAACTCTTTTTGGGCTTCTGGTGACTCTCTATGGTTGTGAACTATGGGCTCGCAGTACTTCCGACATGCAATGAAGACAAATTGAGAATGCCAGAATTTATTGAAATCACAAGCAGACTTGATGGGTAATGGGACTGGGAAACCCTCAAACTCTTTTTGGGCTTTTAGTGATGCCGGTGATTCTCTATGGTTGTGAACTGTGGGCTAGCAGTACCTCCGACATGCATGAAGACAAATTGAGAAAATTTAGAAGCCTTTGATTACAAACAAATTTAAAATTAAAATTGCAGTTTCTTATGATATCTTGTTAAGTGAAAGAGGGACTGCGCCTATTGAAGCAATTGCTATGGTGCCAGTCATAAGGTATTTAAAAAAAATTGAGCAAATGGAAGAGAGTAGATGGTCTAAGGTTGTCTTTAATGATAGATTGTGCAAGATTAAAAAAAAAACTTGAACGCAGCGAAATAATAAGGTTGTCACAAGAGCAAAAAACTTGGATGCAACAAAATAACAAATGGTTTAGTAAATGGGGTATTTTCTTGAACACATGTACCATAAATAACAAATAGATAAATGCTTTTGTTATGGAAAAGTTCCACAAACGTACTTGGGATAAAAAGCTAAGAAGAAAGAAAAATCACTATATTGAAGTGTTTAATATCACTTATAATCATCAACCAAAAGCATACATAGAGGCCAATATCTCGTGGAGAGCCAAAATTCTTATTGCTCAGTTAAGGACTAATTCTCATCAACTCCATTGTGAAATAGGGCGCTGGAAAAGGCCAAAGGAAGTGTGGGAGGAAAGGTTATGCATTTTTTGGGTATGCATTTTTTGTTCTTGGGGAAAAGTGGAAACAGAAAAACATTTCCTTTTAGAATGTGAGGCCTTCAAAGACAACATGAAAAGTTATGCAGATATGCTGGCAGCTAGCTCTTGGGATAATCTATTCAGCAGGGTTTGTCGAAATTCACAGAAAAAAGGCCGAATACATCAAATAAAAAGAAAAATAAAAAGAAGCAATTTGTCCCATAGGGTATCTTTAGCCTGTAGAGATTAAAATAATTTCTTTGTTTCTTTCTTACAGTGAAAAAAACTAGTTTAAATAACACAAATCAAGATTTAACCTCATATGTTTCCACCAGATTCCCACCCCAGAAAATTCAACAAATCACACTAAAAAAACTCCATTGGATTTCCAAAATGATGGGTTGCCCAATTTAAACCAGAAATCTGAGACAACTGGGGCAAGAAATTTGAGTAGTAAGTGTCGTTGCATTGTGCATTAATACTTATTAAAGGCAGGGGCTACTGCAGCGTTCAAGATTAAACACGTCACAACGCGTCTAGAGGGTCTAGCTCGTCTCAGAAAGGCGAAGTTAAAATTAACAGTCAGAAAAAATGTTAGTTTTCAATTCTACTGGTTTTAAAAAAATAAAAAAATATCAGAAAATGCCCCCTGAAGGGCGGCGACCGGCTAGATAAATTGGCAGATATCTCTCTGGACTCTGGAGGCTGGACTCCTGATTGCACTTTGCTTTGTTCTTTATAAAATCGTACCCAGCCATCGTTTCAACTGTAAATTCTAACCATTACTTCGAAGACAAGGTAAAGTCATTCCGTGGACGTTACATTGAAAGTGAGTGGTTTTCACACGATTTGTAATTAATTGCTGTGACTCTGCAGCGACTTACAAAGTTACAAGTTTCCACCATCGTTGAGAACAAGAGAAGACATCGTTGAGGGCAGGAATCAGGAGAAGAAGATCGGAAGAGGGATTTGTTTGTGTATCGAGGCATCAAGGCGCCCGCTCCCATGGGAATTTTTGTGTATGGAGGCACCAAGGCGCCCTCTGGGCTAGGTTGGAGTTCACACCTGTATGTAACAGACGAACTATCCAGGCTCTGGGTCTTCGCGTGTTGGAGGGCACTGTCGTCAAGACTAACACATACACCGTCAGAGGTATGATTAATCAGGTAGGTCCTTCAATCACTCACACCATGTCATTTTTTAATCTGGTAGTGAAATGCCCTTCCTCCAGATGGAGGAACTCTGAAACTCTGTATCGTGTACAATAATAACTTAAATGTGGTCTCGTTTTTGCTTTACATGCTGGATAAATAGAGAATAAAATGCACCTTTTCCTGATGAGGTATTCTCTATTCCAGCTAGCCAAATCCAACCCAAATCAGCAGAAAATCGGTTTAAATGTGATTTTTGCCGATAAATTCTTCTTAAAATCTGTAATCAGAGTCGCGAGATTGCCCTATGTGCCTGTATTGACCACAAGATTCAATGGGTCACCTATTATATCAGGTTGCTACTTCCCATAATACCAATCCTACATAAAAATACTAAACAAAACCATAATTTCAGATGAAAGGAAGCATCTATAAAACATTAAGATATAAAGATGGGGGTAAATTCTCAATGTGTTAACCTGGCTGGCTAGTTAGTGAAAACCACTGACACTAAATGGATCGCTAAGCCAGCAAGCAGCAAGCCGATATCTTCTGCCAGCCAGGGGTTATATCAATTCTGCGCAGGCATCGGTGAAGGTGTGTGATGTCCAGTAGGGTAATGCTGCTATTCTATTGGTCGGAGAGGTGCTGCAAGCCAGTTTACGTTCCCTTTTTTAAATTGAGTAATGTTAAATCTTGCTTTTTGGGCGTTTTAAGACATCATGCCTAAGAGCACTTACATTATAGAGAAATTGGTACAGAACTATGATATGATAAGCCAAGCACTCCTGGAAGGAGAATGAATTACCATTATTATATATTTTGATATAATATATTTTACTAAAAATCTAAGTGGAGTTTCTGTATGGTCAGGGCATCTCTTTTCCAGAGTTGTATACACTAAATATAACATACAAGAAAAACATTACCTTTCAACAGGCAAGCAGAATCTGCACCTCTCAACAACACTATAAAACAAGGGAAGCTGCGAGGCAGCAAGTCCCTGCATTAAGTTCAGGAAGCGTCTCATGTTCATAGTGCTGGCAGTGTTGTTAAATCGTGGGCAAAGCCAAACTTGAGGAAGCGTCTCATGTTCATAGTGCTGGCAATGTTGTTAAATCATGGGCAAAGCCGAACTTGAGATGTACAAAGTCAAAATATCAAACCCTCAGACCCGGTTTTAAATAGGTTTGTGCTACTAGTAATCCTATAAGGTCCCAAGTAAACAACAAAACGAAGATATATCACTGTTGAGCCAAGGCCATACAATTTTTGCCCCTTGTGTAAATGTGTGATTTGAAAAAAACAAATGTTAGATAATATTGTTAATCGTAGATGTGCAGGGCATAAGGAACATGTCATCTTGAGGAGTCTTTCCGGAGAGACTATTGTTCCTGACGTCCAAAATAGCAAGACAAGGGAGGTCTGTAAGAGTTGTCGGTATGGGCGCAAAAAGTGAGTTGAAGCTGAGGTCCAACCTTGTCAACGAGATTAGCACTTCTCCTGCAAAGTCAACAAAAAACTAGAAACAAAACAAGGCTGCAACCATGGCCTTGATTTTCATTTCATCATATTTGACATGAGATACGGGTTGCAAGCGTGGGCTGAAGACTGCAATCTTTCAGTAATTAAATTTGCAATGAATGCTAGCTTGCAAGATTACTTGTTACCCTTTTGAAAACATACTGATTCTAACATCTTATCTTCACAACCAAAAATGTAAGAAAAGCTAAGAAACATAGTTAAAAAGGCATAGACACACAGATAACCTCGATACACATTAATGGTTAATTGATAATTGAACAATCCAACACAAAAGGCTTAAAATTCACGCAGGCACATTAGCATTAGCACTCACCTCTAGTAATTACAATATCTGCAGTTGAAAATTTTGAATTTGCTGATGAAAAGAATGAATGAGGTATCCCAGGCATTAACCTTATACAAACAGGTATAACCCTCACAGCTGAGTTCAGCTGGTTGAAATAAAATTCAGATACTATTTCTTGGGGAATGGCATATGCATGGGTGGCCTTTTACAAACCTGACATCATAGATTCATCTTTGAGCAGGTTAGCCCCCAAGACGAGATTCTGAAGGTTTAAATATGTAAAGCCATACCGTTTTGATTGAACCTTTTGTCTTGTGATTCATTGTTGGAGTGATATAAACTTGGATGGCCACAACGAGATGCCGCAAATCCAAATTGATATAAGACCATCGTTAGTACTGATAACACTATAGCACCAAGTTGAAAATTTGCCAAGAGTTGTCCTCTCATTTCAAATTCTTTGGACTCACACGCTATTTCATGATCCTTGATGCTGCAGCCAGTTGGCATCATAGGGCCATACAAAGTAAATGCAACCTGATAAAACCAAATACCTTGCAATGTAAATGTAATGCCACCTAATAAATCTACCACAAAGCTCTTGGGAAATGCTGCTACCAATATTGCTGAAATAATACAGAGACCCACAAGCAGCACTAGAATTTGGTGATAGCAGCCTTCAAGACCAGCATGGCTTGTAGAATGAAAGTTAAACAGGAGATACTCTGCAAAAAACGCCATTGCTGCAATGATCTCCATCACTCCATGTGGGAGAGGCAAGTACCTGTTACAAAACATGGCCATCTCGATTAAAACACAACAGCAGAAAAACAAAAGCACTAGTAACTGCAATCTAATCTGACAAGCATAACAGAAAGTTGAAACAAACAATACTGAGAATAGCTCTAGTGATTATAGATTCAGCTCTATTTCTCATGTCTTCTTGTTGCCTACCACATGTGCTGAAGGTATCGTAATATTTTCTGTTGTATTTTTCAGTTGCTTTGCCTGCTCCAAGTCCTGTGTCTCACTAGAAGAATATTAATGAACCTGCCATTACACCCTCTGTTGAAGCTAAACCTCCGCTTAAGAAAAGAAAGAGAGGTTTCCACCTGACCTCAGCACCATCATTCTTCAACAGAATTTGAAGTGCTCTCTGACTTGATAACTTAATCTTGCAATTTGTTAGGTATGCTTGTTAGATTAACTATGCTTGATCCTTGACTTGGTGATATCTGCTAAGATATCCTTCCTTTTTCTTTATTGGCAGTTGATCCTATGTCATCCATGGGTCATCCCGTGAGTGGAGTTATTGATGGGAAATTTGAGAATGCTTATCTTATCACTGTGATGGTTGGTTCAGAGAAATTAAGAGGGGTTTTGTATGAGATGCCGACAGGGTTTTCTGGAGAACAATTTTTGCAAGCACCTAGTTGCATGAACAATTCTGATAATGGGGATACAGCTTCAGGGGTTCCTCCTCGTCGACGTCATAGGAGGAAGGATGAAATGAAAAAGAGGGATCACGACCATCCTAAGCCAAATAGGAGTGCTTACAATTTTCTCTTTGTTGAGCAACATACAAAATTGAAAGCATTGCATCTGGGCAAGGATAGGGAGATCAGCAAAATGATTGGAGACTCGTGGAATAAACTGACTGATGAAGCGGAAGCTGTAAGATACAAGTGAATTTCGTTTTTGTAGCTATTTAGTTAGTCTTCATTGTTGCCGGTAACAAAATAAAAATAAAATGAGTGTTGTCTTTCTCAGTATGTTGTGCTGACAATCTCTGATAGATGCAGGTTTACCAGGAGCTTGGATTGAAGGATAAAGAAAGGTACAAAAGTGAAATGGAAGAATACAGAGAGAGACAAAAAGTGCTTTCCCATGACAAGGGAATATTAGTTTCTAGAAATGAAGGCTCAAATCAAGGGCTCGAAAATCATACCGAAGTGCAGACTCAAGACCGAGGAGTGCCACTTACAACAAATGAACGTTCAAATCAAGCACTAGATAATAATTCTGACCTGTTAAATAACCAACAACATATGCACCTAAAATTGAAGTACTAGGTTTGGGAGCAAGCCAGAAATATTACAATAATAAAACTAACAGATGTAGGTGGCTGCTAGCAAACATACTGAAACAATTAATAGAATGGAAGCAGCAGCTTCAGAGACATCCCAAATCCAATCTGAAGAAAATGGTCAGATGTTGAACAAGAAATTAGGGAATTTAAAATAGATGAAAACACCCTGCTTTCTGTGATACCCGACTCTTCCAATCTGAGTCAACCCTGCTCTTTGAGAAAACCAAGCGAAACTAGCTCTTCTGAGTCTGCCTTGAACTCACAATTCAACAAAAGTGAGATTGACTCAGCAAGTTCCACTTGCACATCTCACAAGTGACACTTGATCATCTGTCCATAAATACATAGGAAAGCAAACAGTATTTTTGCTTGTTTTTCGCAAAATTTCACAACGAACAACCACCAGGCCTGTCAGAGATCTAGAACCCACGGTGTGACCATGATTGCAGAAATCACCAAGGAATCAAGAAAACCTTGAATACAAGAGGAAATTCGCACTGATTATGTAACACAAGTTGAAACTTGGAGCAAAGAGTTGAAACTGAAGTGGAACCCAATAAAACTGGAATACATGGATCAGCCATAGATTAATTAGAAGAGAGAACTTTGCAACGAGACAACGAGGATTTTGCAACGCAGGCCTTGGATTTGAAAGTGTCACAAGTGTTTAGTCGATTTATTGTTATCTAAATTGCTAATATTAATTGTCAACCCGGGGCTCGTAAGCTGATGAAGTGAGGGTGTACTATATGTACTTAAGTAACTTTTCTTAGAGCTTTTGTCATTTAGGGGGGTTGTTTATGATTAACTTATCTTCCTAAAATGGAATGATGATTATAGACAAATGAGTGCAAGTGTGTGAAAGTGATTTCTATATGAGTGAAAGTGTGTGTGATGGTGATTTCTAATTGCTTGCTGAATTTGTAAGAGAAAAGAACTTGAAAAGAATGAATAAATCAAAATGACTTGAAAGTAAATGACCACAATCCAATGGCATTAGTCTCTATCCATACTGCTGCAAATAAAAGAAATAAGAAAATCACTTCAAGGATTGATGTTAATGATAATCTCCTTCTAACTCTTTGCTTCTACTGCGTATTTGCATAAAACACGATTAGAAGGTAGCTTAAGACAATTCCAAGAATCGATAAAAACTCTAATCTACTTTAATTGACAAATTGTAACACTACTTAAACCTTTTCCAACATACTGCTCCTACATATGTGATTGTGTGTAACAAGTGGAAAAAGTGTCCGTATCACAAGCCAAATCTACTCAAATACAAGCTGCAATTAATCAATATTCTGTTCTCTTGAAAGATAAGCTATTCATGATAAAGAGAGCATAAACTAGTTAGCATCCAACTTGTAAAACTATGCTCAAGCTAATCTAGAAAAAACAGAGTAAAGAGGACAGCATAATGAATAAGACAACTGCAACTACCATTAGACATTAAAGCAAATACACACACAAATCCCGGGCTAAAGAAATCTGCAAGGAAATAACACTGATCAGCTTGAAAGAAAGGAAAAAAAATAAAAGAAACTATACATGCTTAAGGAAAGAAACAAGTAAATAAAATGATACTGCACATAAAATACTTTACAGTGGCAGAAATGAGCAGGGGCCCTCTGTCCATTCAGCCACAAGGAAAACTCAGAGATCTGGAAACTTCAAG